>CM060958.1:58072223-58304723 GCA_030765055.1 Mantis religiosa | reverse complement strand
TTAATTTTTAAAGGATGCATATGATTAACATTTTTTAAATTCTATACAGCTTCAATAAGAAATCTAAATCCAACAAATTTATTTTTAGTGTGCTTTAAAATATCATACCAAATTTCAGAAGGATAGCATCTGTGAATTTTGAAAAAAAATGGGCTTAAGTTTGTAAATATCTCTGCATATAAAAAATATGTAGCATTAGTTGTAAACAATGGAAAATTATGAAAAAATTGTGCATATTAACTGTATTATCCTAAATGAGTATACTAAGTTTCACTTCTGTAACTTGAAAACTTTGGATGTTATGGCTATTTATGTAAGACCCTTAATATTTGCATACGTCCACCCTTATAGATCCTGGCGGTAAATCCCTCTTATGAACCTCTCCATAGAGTCAGTAGGGATTATAAGACACAAAAATAATGAACCTTAGTTTAGGTTTTTAATAGATAAAAGGTTTGGAAAAAATTTGAAGGTAACAGTTAATTAGACCTTTACTGGATGTATCAATAACACAGTTATCTAGAACGAGGTATTAATTGGAATTAACTTCCATTTCTTTATTGTCGTAATGATCTGGAGGGATTTTGTAGTGATACTTCCCCTTTATCCCTTATACTTTTAATTTTTACAATCTCAGATATTCCAAATAACGCATGAAAAATCCCCTGATATTTACACATGGATATGAAACATCGACCACACCTCTGGGTTCCTTAATCCCTTCCTGACTGTTTTCCAAGTTCTGGAAGTGCTATATAATCTATAAATATTCTTTGGCGAAGGAAGGGTCCTAGTGGGATGTTTGAGTAAGTTTGAACATAATTATAGGTTTAGATAAGTAGAGCCAGACTTAAAAATTCAATGTCATAGCCGGGATTTGAACTACGGATCTGCCGCTCTCCATGCGGTTGCTCTAACCATTGAGCTACTACGGCTAACACGCCGACATGACATTAAATTCTCCAACTGACTCGTGTAACGATATGTTTTAGTTAGAACTTATGACTTAGTAGGCCATGTAATGACAATATAAAAAAAAATATATGTGTAATTTTGTGATTGGCCGTAGTAATAATTGTATTACGTATTGTGATGACGTGGCAGTAAATCGACCAATCACAAAATTAATAGAGGAATAACGATAGTTACAAAAAATCAATAATCTCGAGATAGATATATGTTCTTTAGTCTTGTTTCATGACGATGGAAAAATGTCGCGGTGAATATAAAAGTTTTGTAACGGAAAATTAATAACCTTCAAAAACAGTTATTCGGTGATTTATCGATGTGTTGGAGGTAACCTAAAGTGATGAATTAAAAAAGAGAGTTTGAGTAAAATTTAATCCAGATTATAGAATCAAATTATACATTTAATCAAACTCAATCATCAAGAAACAATTCAAACTACAGCGAAGTAATCCTGTTACATTTGGCTTCTCGCCTGGATCTTCAAAACAATAAATGTGCATCCTCTCTGCTGCGAGTGGGGGAAAACGCCACAAATATTTCGCCCGAACGTGTGGCTGATTATGCTGGAGAATTATATCGCCACACTTTTATGTTTCCCGGTTCTCATATACAACTAGGGGTTCTCATATACAAATGAATGATTCACCCTTTGTGGTGACTTACTATGTTGTAAGTACTTAAGTCCCAGGCTTCATACTTAAACCATTATGATTTTAATTTAGGTATATTGATGGAAATAATCATTTCTTCCACACTAGTCATGTGGAGGCCAAGGTTTGAATGAGTAGAGCCGGACTAAAAAATTCAATGCCATAGCCGCTCTCCGTGCGGTTGCTCTAAACCACTGAGCTACTATGTCCAACGTGCCGACATGACATTAAATTATCCAGTTGACTCGTATGTAAGAATTTAATGTCATGTCGGCACTTTGGCCATAGTAGCTCAATGGTTAAGAGCAACCGCACGTGGTTCAA
The DNA here is from genome assembly GCA_030765055.1 of Mantis religiosa. Lineage (NCBI taxonomy): Eukaryota > Metazoa > Arthropoda > Insecta > Mantodea > Mantidae > Mantis > Mantis religiosa. The sequence goes on along the minus strand of CM060958.1, from coordinate 58,302,780 downwards.
ATCCCGGCTATGGCATTGAATTTTTCAGTCTGACGCATAAGGAAAAACTTAAAGTCATGTCGGCACGTTGGCCATAGTAGCTCAATGGTTCACAGCAACCGCACGGAGAGCGGGAGATCCGTGGTTCAAATACCGGTTATGGCATTGAACTTTTCAGTCTGACGCATATGGAAGAATTTAATGTCATGTCGGCACGTTGGTCATAGTAGCTCAATGGTTCAGAGCAACCGCACGGAGAGCGGGAGATCCGTGGTTCAAATACCGGTTATGGCATTGAACTTTTCAGTCTGACGCATATGGAAGAATTTAATGTCATGTCGGCACGTTGGCCATAGTAGCTCAATGGTTCAGAGCAACCGCACGGAGAGCGGGAGATCCGTGGTTCAAATACCGGTTATGGCATTGAACTTTTCAGTCTGACGCATATGGAAGAATTTAATGTCATGTCGGCACGTTGGCCATAGTAGCTCAATGGTTCAGAGCAACCGCACGGAGAGCGGGAGATCCGTGGTTCAAATACCGGTTATGGCATTGAACTTTTCAGTCTGACGCATATGGAAGAATTTAATGTCATGTCGGCACGTTGGCCATAGTAGCTCAATGGTTCACAGCAACCGCACGGAGAGCGGGAGATCCGTGGTTCAAATACCGGTTATGGCATTGAACTTTTCAGTCTGACGCATATGGAAGAATTTAATGTCATGTCGGCACGTTGGTCATAGTAGCTCAATGGTTCAGAGCAACCGCACGGAGAGCGGGAGATCCGTGGTTCAAATACCGGTTATGGCATTGAACTTTTCAGTCTGACGCATATGGAAGAATTTAATGTCATGTCGGCACGTTGGCCATAGTAGCTCAATGGTTCAGAGCAACCGCACGGAGAGCGGGAGATCCGTGGTTCAAATACCGGTTATGGCATTGAACTTTTCAGTCTGACGCATATGGAAGAATTTAATGTCATGTCGGCACGTTGGCCATAGTAGCTCAATGGTTCAGAGCAACCGCACGGAGAGCGGGAGATCCGTGGTTCAAATACCGGTTATGGCATTGAACTTTTCAGTCTGACGCATATGGAAGAATTTAATGTCATGTCGGCACGTTGGCCATAGTAGCTCAATGGTTCAGAGCAACCGTACGGAGAGCGGGAGATCCGTGGTTCAAATACCGGTTATGGCATTGAACTTTTCAGTCTGACGCATATGGAAGAATTTAATGTCATGTCGGCACGTTGGCCATAGTAGCTCAATGGTTCAGAGCAACCGCACGGAGAGCGGGAGATCCGTGGTTCAAATACCGGTTATGGCATTGAACTTTTCAGTCTGACGCATATGGAAGAATTTAATGTCATGTCGGCACGTTGGCCATAGTAGCTCAATGGTTCAGAGCAACCGCACGGAGAGCGGGAGATCCGTGGTTCAAATACCGGTTATGGCATTGAACTTTTCAGTCTGACGCATATGGAAGAATTTAATGTCATGTCGGCACGTTGGCCATAGTAGCTCAATGGTTCAGAGCAACCGTACGGAGAGCGGGAGATCCGTGGTTCAAATACCGGTTATGGCATTGAACTTTTCAGTCTGACGCATATGGAAGAATTTAATGTCATGTCGGCACGTTGGCCATAGTAGCTCAATGGTTCAGAGCAACCGTACGGAGAGCGGGAGATCCGTGGTTCAAATACCGGTTATGGCATTGAACTTTTCAGTCTGACGCATATGGAAGAATTTAATGTCATGTCGGCACGTTGGCCATAGTAGCTCAATGGTTCAGAGCAACCGCACGGAGAGCGGGAGATCCGTGGTTCAAATACCGGTTATGGCATTGAACTTTTCAGTCTGACGCATATGGAAGAATTTAATGTCATGTCGGCACGTTGGCCATAGTAGCTCAATGGTTCAGAGCAACCGCACGGAGAGCGGGAGATCCGTGGTTCAAATACCGGTTATGGCATTGAACTTTTCAGTCTGACGCATATGGAAGAATTTAATGTCATGTCAGCACGTTGGTCATAGTAGCTCAATGGTTCAGAGCAACCGCACGTAGAGCGGGAGATCCGTAATTCAAATCCCGGCTATGGCATTGAATTTTTCAGTCTGGCTCTACTTTTCCAAACCTTAGCCTACACACGGCTAGTGTGGAAGAAATAATTATTTATTTATTTATGATCTAATATTTTGATTCCTATTTTACCCAAAGGTATATTAGGAATATAGTTTACAAATTTATGAATATAATACAATTTACAAAAATATAACAAATTCAATATCAAGCTGACAAACAGTAAACATCAAGATGAATCATTTAGTTTAAGAAATATTTTGTTTAAGAAAGCCATGAAATATTGATAAGTTTTGTAATTCATCAGAATACGTGTAAGTGGTTTTGAGAAAGTGTAACCTAAAGATTGAAGCAATAATTCAAGTTCGTATCTTTCAAAATAGAAAAACGGGTAATGAAATAAAATGTGAGGGACATCTTGAAGATGATTTCCACAAATACAATCACATGTAGATTTTATTTTGAATCGAAATAAATAAGCTGTAAATTTGCCATGTCCAGTGAGAACATGGGGTTAACGAATTTACATTTATGTCTGTCAGAAACTGTTGGGAAATATAAATTCTTAGTCAAAGCACCACAATCACTTTTTAACCAGTATTCATTCCAGTCGATGATGATAATCTCTTTTAATGTTTGCCTCACATAAGAAATGGGGCATAGAGTGTATGTCTCTGGAAGATCTGAAGTCGCAGCTCTCTCACTGATTATTTCCATCAATGTACATAATTCTAAGTATTAGTTTAAATGTTCATCCTTTTCGAATTATAACTTTTTGGAAAGAGGTGACGATCAAGAAAAATAATCTTCTTAAATAATAAAAAATATATTTCCTGATTTTTAATATTTTACCAGGATTCGCTATAATTCCCCATGAAATATGTAAAAAGGAAGCCTTTAGAAATTCAGGTGCAATTTGTTCTCACTTTATACAACTATTTACAGTACCCAGCCAGCGAACTTGATTACAGAATAAATGCAAAGGAAATGGAGCAACACTTTCTTCCATAAAAAGGCTTAGTATCTATAAAGTACATACATAAATAGAATTAGAATAACATTTACTCTGACACTGTTTCATTTCTTCCACATCTGCAGTATTTGATAAATGGAACTTAAACAAAGAAATATAGCATCGAGTGTTGCTTTTTAACCTCTTATCTTCTGTTAGTTGAAGTATTACATCATGGTCTCAATATAGATTCTTTGCAATAAAATGTAACCGGCGCTTGTTTTTATCCTGGGTGCAGCTACTATTTATATCCTGTGAAGTAACAACTATTTTCTACTACACGAAAAGCAAAGGTGTTCTTCGCAAGCATATTCTTTGGTAACTCCGGTATATTTATATTCAAGTATAAGAGCTTTGTAAATCTTTTCTAATTTTCTAGTTGTTTATGTAATGCAATTAAAGTGTTTTTAGGGTTTTAACCGTGAAATAATAATAATGGTGATGATATACTGAGTGAGTAAAAAGTGTGGAACAATGCCTGAAACCCCGCTGTTGCAACTCTATGAAGTGATATTTTTAGAAAAAATATCAATATGCCCCCACATTACTGTGATTATTAGAGCCAAGATTTCTAAGCAAAATGCTTACAAATGCTTATAAATGCTTTTTGATAAAATACGGTGTTTGAAAACTTATTTTATGCTTTTTAATTAAAATAGCTTATTTCATCCACATCATATAAATTTAAAAATGAATTTTCACTCCTAGCCATCATCGTCTCGCCGAAAACGTCAGGAGCCGATATAAAAACGTCTCTAGTGTAAAGAAAGTGTTAAAAAGTTAACCACTGGCGCGACAGCTCTTAGAGGGCCAAGGCCTACCAACCCGACTGCCGGCCTCACGGCCACTTACGCACCGTAGAGGTGGACGATCATCCAACCGATACGGGGAGGAGATGTGGTCAGCATCTCGGCATCCCCCAGCAGAAGAATTGAGTCGTCCAGGTTTACCTGGACGGAGTGTTTGCTGCCCAGCACCTAACCGCTTATTGCGGCTTTATCTGGGCAGTATAGAAGAAATGTCGCAGGCGGTTGTCTTGGGCAGCGTTATATCTAGCCTTAAATGGGCGCTGTTGCCCCGTGGGGGGTGTTCGGCCAGTGCTTGCTGCGCTCTTCCGCCTGCCTGGGAGGCATCTGAGCACAGTCCGCTTGACAGGCTAGAGGTATAGGAACTAATGTTTAGGTATGGGACTTAGCAATCCCATTTCTGGGCTTGGGGGTATAGAGTCAGGGGAAAGTGGCCCTGTTCAGTTCTGGTTACCCAAAGCATCTTTGGGCAACCGGTAGCTCGGTCGGTGGCGAGGAACCCTGTGGTCGTAATGGCCAAGGGTGTTCACCGCGTAAGCTCCTCATTTTTCTCCTTCAGTTTTCAGTTTTCTATACCCGGGACCTAAAATCCCCACCACATGGGTGGGATCGAACCCGGACCGTTTCCGTGGCCAGATACCAAGGCATGCTGCCTTAGTCCGCTACGCCACGGCGCAGGACGAAAGTGTACTAGAGTTAAAAGATTCATGAAGTCCTTCCAAATTTGTCTTTACATTCTCAGCCAGTTTTAACTCGACCGGGTTCTTGGTTAAAGGCTGTATCATTCTACTCAGAACATTTCAATGAAGTAAAACGGTGTTGTACTCCTTAGATGTAGAAGATACAAGCAATATCGCCACAGCACATGAATATTTTGCCAATATTGGCATTCAAGATAAGATACAGCACATCCATAACCGCTTCTCCAAAATACCTGCTATTATAACACAGTTGGAAACTCGAAATAATACCTTGGGGCATTCACTTCTTTTAATATATGAAATGCCAGTAACGTTATCTTCAGAGATTCACAGTATTGCTAAAACTGCCTTTGAGAAACTCAGTAAGGTATCAATGAAAAATCCTGATTACGAGACACTGTAAAATTTCCACAAAACGTTTTGGAACAGAAACATATATCTAAGGGAAATTCATTCACAAAGAACTGGTGGTTTTCGCATGATCCAGTAACGTCATGCGACGTTGAGAAATCCTTTTCACAGTATAAACATTTTTTCACTTAAAAACGCAGGAGCTTCCCACAAGAAAATCTCAAAGGGTTCGATTCCCGACTGTGGGGGGATTTTTCTCCGATCAAGATAATTCCTCATCTTCCCCAGAATCTGGAAGTATAAATGAGAGTGCGAATGTGTGGGTGATCTAATTAAAAACACAACGAATACGATATGTTACAACGGAGAACGGCGGCCGATATGACCATTGGAGTTAAGGAGGGGGTACAAATGAAATAAAAAGAAATCTCAAGATAACTCTCTCGTGTACTGTAACAAGCGTGAGTAAAAATTCTACCAAATAACACGTTCATTATTAAGTTTTTAGTTTTTATTTGCTTATTTTTGGTGCTTATTTACTTGCTTATTTCATCAATTGATTGTGCTTACAGATCCGGGCTCTAGTGATTACAAATAAAGGGTGTGAGATTTTTCTTGTTAAACGACATTTCTTTTTTATGCACTCCTCCAGTCCTCAAACAAATACCCTTTCAAACCGTAATTTAAATTTATTACGACCTTACTGCATGTGTACTGAGCAAAGGAAAACACATCATTACTTCAATTAAACAACGAAGCTACTTTCTGCCTAAATGGGAATGCGAATCGTCACAACTGTCACTATTGGGCTAAAGAGAATCCCCATTGGATGACTGAACAACATACACAACGGCCACAGAAAGTAAAGGTGTGGGTTGGTATAATTAATGGCGGATAGTAAGGTCCATTTTACATTGATGACAACTTGTATTCTGAAGTGTATTTACACCTTTTAGAAAATGAAATAATTCCTGTTTGTATTACTTTATTTCCTGGAGAAGGAGGAGGAATTCAAAATGATATCTTAGTCCAGCAAGATGGTGTCCCTGCTCATTATGGAAGGTAGGTGGTGAATTACCTAAATCATGAATTTTCAGAAGAGGAAGTATTGAATGGCCGCCAAGATCTCCTGACCTGAACCCCTGTTGACTATTTCTTGTGGGGACATTTGAAGCGGAGGGTTTACAAGGACCGGCCAGGAGATCTTGAAGAGGTAAAGCAAAGAATTGGGCAAGACATGCAGCTGATCAGACGAACAGTGTTGCTGGAAACATTACCTAATTTCAAAGACAAACTTTGACATTGTTTGGCAGTAAATGGAGGCCATTTTGATATTCTTTTGAAGTGATTTCATCATATTTTACAACCTAACACCACTCATTTTGTTATGAATGTGTTTTCTTGGTTTAAATTTCATGTGTTGTAATACGTCCAAATAAATTTAAATCACAGTACAAAAAAGCATGTACCTGTACGTTCCTAGACTTGAGAACGAAAGAAGTGAAAGTAAATTGCCATTAAAAAGAAAGTCACGCCCTATTTCACAAGCATAGTAATATGAAAGCATGTTGATATCTTACATCTTCTCTAAAAATATCACTTCACAAATCAATAACAACAAAGTTACAAGCTTTGTTTCACAGTTTTTGCTCGTCCTATTGAAAAGCTATTTTTCATCCGTTTGTAAACTGTCATGGGCCACTGAAACTTTTTTATTAAATCAAATAGAAATTAGTTTTAATCATTTAAATTACATATCTGTGTATGGTAATACCTATCCTTCAAAGAATGATTTAACTCTTCCTGAGGAATTTCAGTAACCTAATGTTTATAAAGTTCTGCTTCATCTGACTTCAAAAAATGTTTTCGTGCATGTTATCTTTAATATTTGGAAAACAAAAATGAAGTACAAGGTACTTGGTTAGGGTGTTGGTGGAAGGTCCATAGTGCTGACTTTCATCCAGATACTCAGTATGTGAGCTGCGTTAACACGATGTACAAATTTTTAAATAATTGTTCATAAATCATTTTAAAAATTGCTGCGTACAGACTCCTCTGCACCAATTGGCAGTAACGATACGACAATCTTCTAATGCTATATTAACAATATAGCCATTTTAAGCCCATTTAAGCATCGGTAGCGTAGATGGTAGCATGTCTGCATCACGTTCAAGTGGTCCCGAGTTCGCATCTCGGTCAGGGTGAGTTAACTGGATAAGGTTTTTTCCGGGGTTTTCCCTTATCCTTCAAGACGAATGTATGGTAACTCTAAGCTCCATGGACCCTGGACTTATTTGAAAATCATTTCACCCAATGCGTTCACCGTCCGATATGACATAACGTTGGAGGACGTAAATTACAAAAAAGTCCGTTTAAGGAAAGAAAAAAGGGGAGTTCTTTAGACTTTAGTAGGTTTTGTTATGTATGAAAGACCCATTGAACTGACTTTTCATTAAATCAATCCGATACATCACTAGTAACATATTCCAAACCAAATTTGAGGAGGGCCTTGGATTTTTTCAGTTCTCTTTTGCCAATTAATGCGTTGCTATTTACGCTCCCTATCTGTCGACAACATAATTTTATGAAGTTTAACTGTTGTAAAATGTCTTGAATGTGACCCATACCAATGCTCAAAGTCGTCCGAATAAATTCGTAAGATTCTGTTGACGTTTTACAAGAATTGCTCGAACAGTGCAAATATTTTCATTAGAAACAACGTCCAGGACGTCCTTCACAAAATTATCACTAAGAATATCATGCTTTTTTGATTCGCTATACTAAATAAAAATCATTGCATAAATTGAGCTTTTTGCCGATAAGATTTCTAAGCTCATGTTCACATTACATAGGTGTAAATAAAGATATAAAATTCTAAATGTTACCTTGTTAAAATCATTTTGGAATGAATATAAATTCTTTAAGGGGAATCAAAATAACTTATCTTGCCAATGATAATGTTTGGCACATTATCTCAGCAACTATTAAAAATAATGAGATAACTTTTTAAAAATATATTTAACAATAACTTTGCAGTTGATCGATGAAAAATAAACTTCTTCAGTTCATTAGAAGGAATGTTATGATTTTTAAATAATGTTCTTAAAATTTTATCGAAAATTATAGTTTTAAATTAAATCCGTGTATGTAAAAGCCTTTTCATTAAAATAAAGTTATTTTAGATGAAACTGTATGGTAAAATTGTCAAACCTTAGTGTCATTTAGTTTCTGAGATACTGTGGCATTTGTATAGAAAATTTTACCTATTCAGAAATGGCTTTCAAACATAAAGTTTTTAAAAATCTGCCACTTATGGTGTACAGAATGTCTCAAAAATATCTAGATTCATAGTTCTCTGTGTCATCTAATTGCATATGGTTCCTTTTTCTTATTTTTGGTGACCCAGCATCCTTAGGTATATGTTCTGTCAGCTCTTCTGCCCTACGTAATTTCGTTGCATCCAGCTCTTTTAGAGTATTTTATTCCCCCTTTCCTTACAGCTATTCTACCAGCATTCGCTTCATTAAATGTGATAAATGCATTATTGGCACCAAAATGTAGAGTTATTACACCAATAAAACAATTTTAGGTACTCCAGACCAAATTGCACTGTTAAAAGATTAATTGAATTTTGAGTTTTTTTTTGTGCCAAACACTTTTCCAACAATTCTAGTTTAGCCAGATTTATATAAATATGTTTCAATGCTAAAATGGGATACTTGTTATGAAATTTATGCAGTTTACCATTAGCTTTTGCTTTTCTATATTTGTAGCATTCAAAGAACAGAATTTGTGCAGTGGTTTGATATCAGTGGAAACATCGTGAAAGTAGGTAGTCCACACTACTCTAGTCATGACCTCAAGATTATATGAATTTTATCTGATAGCTTTCCCATGAGATTCAGTTAGCTGATCAGTGGTTGAGTTTGTCAGACGTCCTCTGTTTACCCATCAATTAATTTTGTTTTCCAAGTGTCTAAGTTTTCTCAATCTTATACCAATTCCTTTTTGTACGTGGCCGACACATGCCAGTTTGATTAGCAGTAGATCTCCGTGAGGTTTAGCTGCAATCACTAATAAGGAGCTGAAGTGACCATCCTGATCAAAATAGAAAAGGTTTTGTCAAACACTAATATTTACGAAGCTATGCATGTTTTACCAAAATTGTCTAAAAAACTACTACGTACAATTATATTCAATAATATATTTAAACTATTTATAATTAGCGTAATTCTATGAAAGTTGACCAAAATTAGCGGGAGATCCGGAATATTCATGTGCAACTGAAACATAAAAATGGGAAGAAAATTACGAAAATCCAATTTCTACTCCCTTTAATGTTAATTCACAAATAAAGCAATCAAACTACAGAGCAATCAGCTCAAACAGTAAGAAAATAGCTGTCAATTACAAATATATGTTATTTGCTTTAGAAACGTCTGCAATGCCACCGTAAAATTAGACGTCATAAAACGTGTAAAATGTCCACCTCCTCCTTTTGCTTCGACACAAGAATGAACTCGTCTGATCATTGATTAACGCTCCCTTTCAAAGCCTCCCAAACGTTATTGTTAGTATATACTACATTGACGCTACCTAAGTCATTGGCATACCAAACATTTTGAGCTACAGCATTTTAAAAACGGAAGGATGGCTTAAAATAACGTCACATTAACTCCAACACTGGTATTTCACACCAGTCCGACGGATGCTGAGTTGATATCGTAAGATGTGATGAACAAGATACAGGAATTTCCAGTCTTCTACGTGAGTTGTTTGTAATGAGGGCCTTTAGATCTGACAATGACGAGGAGATTTATAGCGCAGGTGAATGAGAAATTAACTTGGCAATACTACTCGAAGTAAATCAACATATTCTTTAATCATTCTCAAGACCAGATAGGAGCAATGCTAGTATGTGAACTAATGAGAAAAGAAAATTCTAATATATAACATTCATAGGATTTTTCCTGTACATTTTTATATGTTTTTATATAAAGCTACTTTTGTCACTAATTTTTATTATATACTATGGAGCGGTAATATTTTCTTCGGAATTTCCCGACCAATGGAAACTGCTATATGAATGTCCGGTGTTAAAATACTGAATTCCTCTGCCGTGCGATAACATGCGGTTCTGCAAGAATGACGTCCAATTCGGCAACCAGCCACGTCTTGTTCCACCAGCAATCAGACCAGAAGTGTCTAAGAATGTGCTATTAAGCTTCAAATTCTTCTAACCTTCCCCCATTTTGGTAACGACTCTACTAGCTTCTAATCCAATTTTGCCAGCTCATTTCCACTTTCCTGAAATTTTCTGCTTTACAACCCAAAGTCCGTGTATACATTTCTAATAAATCCTACCTCACATTCCAAGAATCGCAAGCTAGCCTGTAATACCTAACGTGGCAACCTTAGTTAGCCAACTGCCCCTTTCACTAGCGTAACCGTCCGAACTACTTCTACTAATCTGCTTGAAAACCAGCCGTCGCTAAGTATTACCGTACTTAATACAATCTTACCCCGAGCCAAAATGTACTCTTGATCTATGCCAAACGTACAATCCCTTAACATTTGTGGTACTTTGACTAAGGATTTATATTTCCCATTGATTTCTGATAGACATAAATGTAAATTCGTTAATCCTAACCATGCTCTCATTCAATTCTTAACTGGATATGGCAAATTTTCAGCTTACTTATTTCGATTGAAAATCAAATCCACCTCTGTACCATAATATATTTAAATACAATAAATTTTATCGACAATTAAAAAATCCACCTCTGATTGTATCTATGGAAATCACTTTCAAGATGTCCTTCACCTTTTATTCAAATGCCCCTTTTTCTGTTTTGCAAGATATGAACTTGAATTATTGCTTCAATCCTAAGGTTACACTTTTTCCAAACCACTTACACGTATTTTGATGAATTACAAAACTTATCAATATTTCATGGCTTTCTTGAACAAAATATTTCTTAAGCTAAAGGAATCATCTTGATGTTTACTGTTCGTCAACTTGATATAGTATTTGGTTATGTTTTGTAATTCTATTATATTCATTTTATAATCTATTATTCTAATATACTTTTTGTAAAATAGGAATCACAAAATTGTAAAATAAATAAATAAATCCCTTAACATTTAGCACAACTTCACAAAATATTCACATTTAATTTTATTATAGGTTATGATTTATTTAATTGACCCATAATTTTGCTCTCAATTAGTTGAAATACCTGTCATTGCCCATGGTTTACGTCTACAACATTTAGCCTCAAAGTCTACACTTGCCAATAGCCCTGCGTTCATTTCGAGGGTTTTAAATATATTGGACAAAACACTTAAATATTTTAAAATTTCAAGGTTTATAAAGGCAAAAGATAAATGTAATAAAATACCGAGAAAAATGTTATGCAAAAGCACTGTTCTCAATGGAAAGAAATAATAGTTTAAGTGTCGTCATTATAACCCTGTTTACTCACAAAATTTAACATACAAAGCATAAAAAGGAAATAGAAGTAAGTTAAAACAAAAGAAAAAAACAAAATTAACTCCACGACCAATATCACAGAAAATATCAGAGTACTCTATTAACTCACTGTTCCTTTGTTATTTTTTAGGCTGTAAAAAGTAAGCAATTATTTTTATGTTGCCAATATTCGAGCTACTGCATTATCGTTGACAAAGATATAAATTGTCTTGGACTGTTTATTAAGATAATGAATATACATTGGAACTGGTTCCAATCTTTTAGATAGGTACAAAGAAGCATCCAGAAGGCCCAAACTATAGTAAATATTTTGTATAAGCCAGCATTCGTGTTTTGTACACATTGCTTAAGCTTGTGAGAAACAGAAGAAGGTTTACTTAAAGTTTCAAAGCATTTGCTTAAAATATTAGCACATGACTGCTATCAAATATTATATAACTTCAATAAAAATATTTATATTAAACCCCTTAATGGCTAATGTCATGAATTACGTAGTGCCAATTTAATTCCTTTAAGAGCTTTGTGTATTTTGGAGTCCTGATATGACATGTTTTACAAACGAGAGGAAATTAAACAGAATAGTAAGATTTTTGTGAATAAGAAAAGCTTTGAATAAGGAAATAGGAGCAGATGCTCTGGAAGAGCTCAAGAAGAGAAATGGAGAGTAATGTAGGGTTTCAAAGAAACCAATAGTCCATATAGTTTCCACATATTTGGAGCGAGTCGTTAACATGCTGTGAATAAGGAAAAGCTCCTAGAATCACGTAATTAAAAAAAAAAATCTGTTCTACCAACAAGCAATGCTATTTCCTACTTATGATACCTATTGTTGATGCCCGGACTTGCTGGTAACTTATAGATTATACACCCGAGACACCCGCCGACACTTCTGTCCTGAAAGAGGTCACCAGATGAGAGATGATGTGAAATGATAATGGAGATGAAATGGAGGGAGAGGAAGTTCGGGGGATTTAATTAACCTACCCAGCATTCGTCTAGTGATCCGGGAAACCCCCTAAAATCCCATGTGTCAGGTAGATCGGCCACGGGAATCGAACACAGGCCTCTCGAATGCGGGCCATAGACGAAACCGCCTGAGCCACCCCGCTCGGTCTACTTATTTTTACAAACGCTTATTCCTCTATCTTCTTTAAGTTAATAGAGCAAAATATATGCAAGAATTACTTTCCGGTAATTTTCTTGTAGATGAAGGGGAATATGAGAGTACAGTAAGCTATAAATGACAGTGAATTCTCTAAAGACCTGGTCGCTATGTGATATCCATTCCCTTTCTATGGTCAACATTTAAAAATGTTGCACAAAACTTCAAAAAGACCTGAATGCATTAATGAAATGGAGCAAAGACAATAATCTTCCTTCTAATATATCAAAATGCCAAGTTATGGTCTTCTCTACGCTTAAAAATAGTATCGTTTTTTTACTATAAAATAGATGGCGTTCATTTAAAAATTTTAGAAACAACAACTGATTCAGGAGTTATTTTTCATAAGGATCATCATTTAACAAACACATTAACACAGTAATCAGTGTAGCATATAAAATTCTGGGATTCATTATTCGTAACTCGGCCAACTTTAATTTGTTACATTATATAATTCATTTGTAAGATCCAGACTCGAATATGCTCCACTAGTATGGAGTCCTTATACCGTCAAATTTATTAAACTTATCGAAGTTATTCAATACAAATTTCTTAGGTATGCCTTTTTCAGAACTTTTCATTATTTTCACAAGTTTATATCATATAATTCATTGCTTCATTTATTCGACTTCAGAAGTCACATAGGAGAAATTGTCAGTTATTGCTTTTCCTTTACAAATTACTTCATAATATGATTGATGGCCCTAACCTAAGACAATTAATACGTTTTTACGTTCCAAACTTTGCACCTAATAAATTTCGTAATATTTTTTTCCTCAGAAGGTTAATATTGATTCCTATAAATATTCACCTAAGCATAGAATGCAGTCATTATACAATAAACTACATCCCATAAAAATTGATTTATTTAGTATGAAAATCAGAAACTTTGCTTTATCCTATAATTATTTATTACCAATAGTAGAATGATTTACTTACTGTACATGTGAATCAATGTTGCCAACTTGTTTATGTTTCTTTTTGTTTTGTTATCATTTATTGTGCAGTTAATTTTGTGTTGCTGTTGATACATTTTATTCATATTGTAACTTTAAAGTGAACAATTTAGTTGGGGAAACCTGTAATGTTCACAGTAAATAAATAAATGTATGAATGATTCAATAAATCAATCAATAAGTCAACAATAAATCAATGTATCAATGAATGAATGAAAGAATGAATGAATGAGTGAATGAGTGAGTGAGTGAATGAAGGAATGAATGAATGAAAGAATGAATGAAAGAATGAATGAATAAGTGAGTGAGTGAATGAAAGAAGGAATGAAGAAATGAAAGAATGAATGAATGAATGTATGAATGAATGAATGAATGAATGAATAGATAAATAGATAGATAAATAAATAAAAACAGCTTCCCATTTCACAAAAGCCTAAGTATTAGAACATTTATATAAATAGCAATGGTTCGTTTCTGAAGTTATCCCAATTCCCGAACTCACTCGGACCTTTTTTCTTATAAGAAGCCCTTTTTGGATTTAGGGAATCTTAAACATATATTCAAAAAATAATCTCATCAATGTTGGTAAAATTCAATACCTTCTCTATTATGTACGTGGTAGAGAAGGCAATAAAGGCGTTTGAACCTAGAAAAAATTTAAAAAGTAAGAATAAATAAGATCTGTTTGATATTTACTGATCCAAAATAACATATTTTGTTCAAAAGAAAATGATCTTGCCGGACTTAGAGATGAGAAAGTCGTAAGCAGTTTATTCTCAGCATTTTTAATTAAAAAAGAGAATTAATGTATGTTAGTGCTATTTAGGAAACAAATGCTGGGATTGATAAAAGATGTCAACAACGTCTAGACTGCAAATCCATTTAAGAAGAACGACTGAACGGAAGCTGCAGATAAAGGCTGCTGAATTAGAAAGTGGTATAAGGCAATAGTAACGAACACGTTCTACGCCCACATGGTCCATGTCTCAAAGTTTTCGTCATCGAGACAAACAGACGATCCAGTGTATGTGTATATATGTGTGTGGGTAGTGCGTGGGACGCTAGGCGTCGTCTCCGTCGTCAATGCGCTAGCTGCTGCGACGCCGACATGCGGACAAGATCTCTCGTGGCGCCTACCTCCACTGCAATTAGCATCTTCCGTGTAGTGCCTTCGCTTAGGTACTTACGTGGAACTGCTCTCAGAGAGAAAAAGAGATGTCAACTTGTCACTGTTATTAAGGTATAGAGATGTCAGCAGAGATACGCCCCCGCGGCTTTCTCCCCATTAGAGATATTTTGCAGTGAAAATAACCAAGGAGCGTAGGTCGAATTCTCATAAAGGAATTTTCATACAATTTAGTAGCAACCCTCTCTCAGACTTTCCTTTCCTGAGTAGATTTTCATTTAATAACAGCGTATATTTTGTCTGATATGTATAGTATGGGAAGTATTGCAGTCCATTCAAAAATTCGATACCGACATTTCACCGGAAATATATATTTTTGACATCTCCTGAAACTGAAAAATATATTACATAAAACCTCTCTAAAACGAAACGCAACTGTTCCAACACTTATTTTCCGTTTACACACGTTTCCTTCTTACAAGGAGTTGTGTTTGAATAAAAAGAAATCACGAAACAGTCGTACAGATTTACAGTGAAGGGTTGATCCATTTTTTTTTTAAATTTACGTACTTTGTAACAGTACTTTTGGGTTATGTTTGAAGTATGAAACGTTTATAAATTTATAAAAAATGATTATGTAAATATATTTAATAATTTAAATATGTAAAATTGTGTGTAATTGTGTGATTGGCCGAAATAATAATTGTATGACGTAATATGACGTAATGTGGTGACGTGCCATTAAATCGGCCAATCACAAAATTAAGAGAGAAGTAACGATAGTTACGAAAAATCAATAATCCTGGTAGAGAGAGATTTTTGTTGTAATGGTGGAGTGTGATGAATAGTGGTACTAGATCAGGAACATTTAAGTAAATAGTTTGAATCTGTATAAATGTAACAAAGTAAGAATTTATCGACATGTTGGAAGTGACTGGGAAAGGAAGTTCAAGCAAAATGTAATCTAAATAATACAATTAAATAGTTACAGAATTTGACTTCTCCGAAACTTTATTCCGAACCACGCCTGAAAAACAGATGTCTCATGACTCTTATTTAGAATAAGATGATACAATTGGTGACCAGAGGAAATAGATAGCTGCAAAAACTCACACGAGAAGAGAAAGAATTGTGCGTCCAACATAGAAATTCTGTCCCAAATTGCGCCCGAACGTGTGGCTGATGAAGTTGGAGACAAATTTACGACGAATGGTCACAATTTCCTGTCCCAACTTCAACGTTAAGTCATATCGGACGATGAATGAAATGGGTGAAATGATGCTCAAATAAGCTCGTGGTTCATAGAGCTTAGAGTTATCCGACATTTGTTTTTAAGGATAAGGGTGGAGCGGTTCCCCTCCTTGTGGGTTGGATTTATATCACACGATGCGGTGACATATCTGAAGTTGGATTCGCCCCTTCGTGAGGTCTACGCCCCACACGTACAAAAGTTTCGCGCTCCCTCGGTGTGGCGACGCGTGTAGAAGCCAAACCTTACCTTGATGTAGAAGCGATGAACCTTTCGTCTAAAAGCCGTGAAGATGAAGTTCTCGAAGATTTCTATAAATCCTCTCTCCGGCGGCTGCGGCGAGCGATGAGATGTGAGGCTTCTCAGGCATGCTATCGATATAAAAGGGATTCCACTTTTGGACAACTATGGAATAAAATAATTAATACCATTTCACTTTCCTTGGAATTATATTTCTCGACATCATTTTCTTCTTTACATGCGACTTTTTCTACTGATGTATATAGCCCTTTACTATATATTAATTTTCTCCTTTTATTTATAAATGATGCAACAGTTTTTTACTTAAAGTATTTATCATAGCGTCACGTATTCGATGTATAATAAATTATGAACTCCAATAACTTCTCGTAGTTTCAAGAAGTCTTTTACCGAAAACGCGTCTACCCTCTTCGAGAGTTAAAGTAAGAAAAAAATTTGAGAATAAAATCATTGGTTCTTTTTTCTGTTTTGGTTGCTAAGTTACCGTAGTACTTATTTCTGAATGGTCCTACGTCATAATTTCGGATTTCAATAAACCTAAACATTTGTTGCATGATCTGTATGACCTGCTTGGTTATTAACTTACGTTGAATTACAGATGGCCATGTTTAATTAATATGTCCATGTATGCAACATCAGCTTCAAGGGAAAACTTCGGAAAAAAAACTTATCCAGATAACTCACCCGGACCGAGACTCGAACTCGGGACCTCTTGAACGTGAAGAGTGAAGGAGTGATTTAGAATGAAGGCTGATATGTATTATGTACTATAATTTAAATTTCTATACAATAATTGCAGCTAAGCGTCTAGTTTCTCTGTCTGTTTTCAATTTTGCCTTCCCCATTTGCAGCTCTCTGCATATCAACATAATTTGCTTCACCACACACAGTGCGCTGCGGACCCTTAGCACTCGTGGTACCTCTGACGTTACTAGAGGAACCTCGGGCCGAACATTCGAGCCCCTCCCTCTGGGAGTTGTTTGGATTGGGTTGGTCTCGAGGGAGCAGTGGTTCCCGATATCCATGGGAATCGGGTACGTCTCCGGACGGAGTTGAGGGAAGCCATTAATATCCCTAGCCTGCAGAGCTAGTAGAAGGTGTGCTAGATCGCCAGGCGGCCCCACCGAGGTCATATCGGTAGCCTTCACCTTTGGTGTTGGCGCGCGTAAGTGGCATATCCACTTCCATCCCGCCTTGAGTCCTTGGACCAGGTGGGGGGAGGGCTTGTTAGTAACCCAGTTGCCCTACGGAAAGCCCCAAGGAGGACGCCGGGTGCCCTTTGGGACACCTCGGATACTCCCTGGTTTTAAGAGGCCCGGGTCTTGGTCCTACGGGTCCAGGACTGATGGAAGTAGACCCTCTGGACTCATTTGGACCACACACAGCATTCAAAACAATGTTATGGCGGTGATTGAAGCTCTCGAGGCATCCATTGGAAGCTCTGAAATTGTCTTTGCCTAATTTTCTTGCTGTCTCTAACGCTTTACTCTGAAGCAATGGTCCATAAATGGGAATTCCTTTAGAACGCACACTACTAACAAACCAATCTAACACAGCACAATTAGATCGCCATCCTCTGTAGATTTTGTTTCACGTGTCCTTCTGTTCCCTTTAGCAACTCGTATTTAATTTTTATTTTTTCAAAATTTCATAAATGGGTGTACCTCACTTTGACTTTAGCTGGACGTTTGTTCTTTTCGTGTTCTTCAACAAATTTTATGTTTTCCTACAATGATAATATCTTACGTCATTTTACAGAATTTGTGTACACACAAACTATGTTTTAAAAATCACCAAAATTCAGTTTTCTTCCACTCGTACTTGATCACTTGTAACACGAAACTGCGAATCAATACACTATAAAACAGTTGTACCCTAACCATGTGTATTGGAAAAGAGTTGAAAGAGCTAATGGTTTGTTTTCCCTTTTCCTAGAAGGATTACACTTTATGACTATAGTTCATGGGACTTCGATGCAAATACGGTCGTACTCAATATTATTACACTGTTTAAAATACATTCGTTGTAACCCATTACACACAAATTAATCCGTTTTATTCAAGTTACTTACGCAAATGGTTCCCGAAACATTTCCATTTGCGCGTTAGGCACTTTTCCGTCTTGGAGTATAATTTTACATGGAAAATACCTCCGTTCCAACATTTATTTTCCCATTTTCCTGGTTTCCAGCATATAAGGGGTTAGTTTTAGGCAGGCTTTACTGTATTAATAAAGGGTATGCGTGTAATGGAAATTAAATTGTTCTTGTATACCAGCCGTATGTAGACCAAATTTTGGACAGGTGGAGTCAGACTGAAAAATTCAATGCCATAGCGGGGAATTGAACACGGATCTCCCGGTCTCCGTCCGGTTGCTCTAACCATTAAACTACCCTGGCCAACGTGCCAGTATGACATTATTCTCCAACTGACTCGCATTATCCCGGTAAAACACTTAGGAATTGTCATATACAAATGGGTCCTTAATGGCGACTTACAACACACAAGTACCTTAAGTCCCGACTTAAGGCTATAGGCTTTTGCTATATCTCTGCAAAGTAATTGTTCACGAAGGTGACAGCCTCTTCATTTAACGAAAATCTCTGTCCTCCGAGCACAATTTTCAGATGAGAGAACAAAAAGAAGTCACTTGGTGCTAGATCTGGCGAGTAAGGCGGATGGCCAAGCAGTTCAAAATATATTTCGTGGATTTTCGTCGTTGCAACCGCTGAGTTGTGAGACGATGCGTTGTCTTGCTGAAACAGGATTTTCTTTATCTGCAAATGTGGCCGTTTTTCCTCAAGTTCTGTCTTCAGCTTGTCAAGTAATGATGCGTAGTATGCTCCTGTAATGGCGGTTTTTTTATTGAAGATAATCTATTAAAATAACTCCATGACTATCCCAAAAAACAATCACCATCACTTTCCGAAGCCGAAAAAAAGTTTTTGCTTCTTTTTTGGACCCCATTTCTCCTTTGTAGTCCACTGTAAGAACTGTATTCTTGTTTCGGGCGTACAATGGTGTATCCAAGTTTCATCTACAGTAACTAATGGGCGCCAAAATTCGGATTCATTGCCACTAAACTACGCTAACATGGCGCTGGAAATGTTCATTCGAACACGTTTTTGGTCTAACGTGAGCAAACGCAGCACCCAACAAGCGGACAGCTTTCTCATGTCTAATATCGATTTAATATGTGACAAACACATTCTTTTGACATATTTATAAGCCTCTGCCCAACCACTAATAGGTCTAATAGTCTAATTGTCTTACGTTTATGTAAGAATTCCTAAGTGGTTTACCGGGATAATACGAGTCAGTTGGAGAATTAATGTCATACTGGCACGTTGGCCGTGGTAGCTCAATAGTTAGAGTAAGCAGATGGAGACTGGGAGATCGTTGTTCAAATCCCGGCTATGGCATTAAATTGTGTAGTCTGACAAAAGGTACGTGCGTTTTTTGCGTGTTTATGAACGGTATAAATCAAAATCGAAAATGTTTAAAATACTTAACTTGGAATTTACGGTAAACATCTTTCAAGAATGCGACCCGAAAAAAAATTCTTCCCCTCCCCCCCCCCACACACAGCCCGCTTCGGTAGCGTAGATGGTAGCATGTCTGCCTCACGTTCAAGAGGTCCCGAGTTCGAATCTCGGTCAGGGTGAGTTACCTGGATAAGGTTTTTCCGGGGTTTTCCCTTATCCTGAAATACGAATGTCGGGCAACTCTAAGCTCTATGGACCCCGGACTCATTTGAGCATCATTTCACCCATTCCATTCATCGTCCGATATGACTTAACGTTGGAGGACGTAAAATTACAAAAAAAAAAAATGAACCACTTATATAGGCCATAACTTTTGAACCAATAATAGGACACACGTGCAACTTTGAGAGAATATAATACACAATTGGGAGATTACATTACACTATTTACATCTCAGAGAAAATATTGGAAGTGTCCTGCACCAGCATCTATACATGTTTGCACTCGTCTCACCATATTCTCTGAAGTTTTACGGAGAGTATCCTTGCCAATGTTACTTATTTCGGTTCGAATTGATTCCTTGAGAACATCAATTGTACATGGCCTATTTTAGTACACTCTATTTTTTAGATACCCCTACAAGAAAAAATCCGGTGAGGTTAGGTCAGGGGAATTTGGGGTCACAAACCTTTTGAGATTATTCGATTACACTGGGCAACAATGAAAATGTTTCGGGCTTAAAATAGTGAGTTTACATTTATTTCCATCTCCTGAATTCAGCAATCACCATAAAAATGGCAGATTAGCTCTTTTTTGAAGATGAAGTGACATTTTGTATTTTAGAGTGAAGATTGTAAATTTGGGGGAATTTTTGGGGGGGTTCGCACACCTGTCAAATAACAAAACCGAATTAGAGAGAAATTTTGGAAATTAAGTAATTCAAAAGTTAAGGAAGGCATTTTTGACGGACCACAAATAAGAGAACTTGTAAAGGATCCTGCATTTGACCAAATTTTGGAGTGGAAAGAAAAGGAAGCTTGGGAAGCCTTCAAGAGTGTTGTTCATGACCTTTTAGGCAAGGAAAGAAATGACAACTACAAGCATTTGGTGACAGTGCTCCTGCAAAACTAGCGTAAACTTGAATGCAGCATGTCCCTTAAAAGACGACGAAGTCAATAGGGACCACATGATTCTCTTCAGACACGACTATCTGCGAAGTATTTTTTCCAGCAATTTAGAGCTCTTAGCGTGTAATTATCAGTTTAAAAAATGAAATGCACTTTCATTGTTGTTAGCAGGTATGTAATTAAAATGTATCCTTTTCTCTCAATCCGTTAATATGTAATACTTCCACCTTGTGTATATCATAGAAACTAGAGCTAATAAAAATTTCATTGTCATATTTGTTTTTCTCAACCCAAAATTGTTAGGAATTGCCTCAGGAAGTGCTCGAAACATTCAAAAACTATTTTTTGTTGCCCAGTGTTATTAAAGAAACTGGTTACAAGTTCCATTGTGATTAGATATATGGCACGTTGCTCCATCTTGCTGTAAATAATCTTCTCTCAATTCGATATCATCCAGCTGCTCCATAAATGTCTTGAAGATACCCATATAAACTTCAGTGTCTACAGTCGTATCAAAGAAGATGGGACCAACGATCCATAGATGCTCGTGGAGGACACTTCCAACATTTTCTCTGAGGTGTAAATAGTGTAATGTAATCTCCCAATTGTGTATTACATTCTCCCAAAGTTGCACGTGAGTCCTTTTATTGGTTCAAAGGTTATGGCCTATTGAAATGGTTCACATTTATATGGATCGCACTGTAGGACCAGAAACATTCTCCACTTTGCTCGCTGTAGCGAATAGTTCATTAGGTGGCTTATGAAACTTATTGCGTATAATATTGATATTATAAACGAATGTGCTTATTGATTTCAGCACTGCCAATATGATCTCTTACAACTTTCGGGGAAACCTCATTCCACCAAGGGATAGCTGGACCCATTTATTAGCTGGAGGCGGGCAATTAGTACATAAAGAGAAAACCAATATCTAGTGCAACATTAGAAACCACTCATCTGATAAATTAGCCACCCATGTTGTTTAAGCTTGCAAACCTACGCAAGAAGGGTAGCTAGCTCAATGTAGGATGTATTTGCCTAAAGGCATGATGGAGAGGAGACAGGGAGTAAAATAAACCAATTAAGTCCTATAAAAGCATGTCCAAGTGATTCATACTATACTATAATCCCTAGGGGCTTAGACCAGCCATTTCATCAAGCGCACACAGCTGAAGGAGTTTGGATGTCGAAAGTTTATGAACATAAGTCGGCTCTGACCCACGTAATTTCTGCCTCACGTCTCAAATGAATCTCGTGAGCCACTTGAAAATGCTTGATATTTGTTGTTGTAGACTACTGTAATCATCAGTATTCTTCTCAAACCGATTCCTAGCTCTTTCTACTTTTAGCACTTTCTGATA
The DNA here is from genome assembly GCA_030765055.1 of Mantis religiosa. Lineage (NCBI taxonomy): Eukaryota > Metazoa > Arthropoda > Insecta > Mantodea > Mantidae > Mantis > Mantis religiosa. The sequence continues at coordinate 58,280,633 of CM060958.1, read as the reverse complement.
AAATGTTCAACCTTCTGGTCACTGATTCTGTTTCTTTGGAAGCCTTTGTCGATGGCTCTAGACTTACCCTTATGGCCTAGAGGAGAAAAAATGTTCATATGTACTAGTTACATTCATTATCCTTAAATGCGGGGTTTCGAAGTGAAAACCATGAACTTTTATGTTATAAATAGAAATATTTAGGTTCTATAAAGTTAACTTTATTTTTATGCATTAAAAATCAAGAAAATATTTGTTAAAAAGTTAAAAATGTTTACTAAAACAAAATATTTTCTTTAATTTAATAAAATAGAAACACTTGTAATATAAAATAACTGTTTTGATAAACCAAAAGTGACGGATTATTGATGTCACATGACAATTGTTGCAACCTTTTGTATTGTTCCATTTACTTTGACTGCAATGGTCCTATAGGAGGCGAAATGAAATGTGTAGTGTTTAACGCCCGCTTTTACTACATACGGCACCGCAGGCGATGACACTGATGATATATGCGATGAAGATGGAGCAGCGGTAGAATGGGATGGCGGGGGAAACCGGAGATCCCGGAGAAAACCCGCCCCAGCGCCGTGTTGTCCATCACAAATCTCACTTTGCGGTCGCCTGGGATCGAACCCGGGCCGCCTTGGTGAGAGCCCAGCGGTCTAACCACTGAGCCACGGCGCGGCCCTATAGGAGGTCATTCTCCTTTGTAGACATATCGTGATGGTGTCATCTCGTAGACGTTGGGTTGCTGGTACTTCGGATTTTTCTTTTTTTTAATCATTATCTCTCTCTCTCTCTCTCTCTCTCTCTCTCTCTCTCTCACACACACACACACACACACACACACATTCACACCCTCATTCATACTTCCAGTCACTGGGGAAGATGGGGTATCATCTTGGTTGGCACCAAGGATACAGGATAGGCAGAAGACTTATTTTCTCATAAACAAAATCTTATTTGCCACACAAAATGAATAAAATATTTACTATTAACTAAATTGTGCAAAATGTTTAGTTTCATTCCGTTGTCTAGTTATTAAATAACAATGGGGCCAAAGCAACAATACTAAAATATAAACTTTCCCTTGCTGTGCTTATTTAAAAGTAAATTGCCAGGTAAAATTACTTTTGACAAAAGCTGGAGCAGTAAATATTCTTGCTGTGAAAGCTAAGCCTGGCTGTGCTAGTGTCAATATAGACGACAAATACAGCATTACTGACCTTAGGGACTTCCTTAAGGAACAATGAGGGACACCACAACTCGTGTAAATACAGAATGATCATTTGCACCCACGTATTGTGTTGTATCCTAGCTCAGCTGTTCCTTGGAGACTCATATGAGGTTAGCCTTTACAGCTAAGGCTTTATATCAGGTCTGGCACAGGGATCCAATTTTCTACTTTAATGAAGCTAGCTAGCTGTTTTAAGGTCTTGTACGATGAAGGTGTAAGACTTTGTTTCAACATCCTTAATACTTCAATATAACTTTCTTTATCGTGATCCAATGGTCTTGCTTTCTTACCTTTCATATACGAGGGCTGTTCAATAAAGAATGGTCACAATGTTTTTTGACAACGTACCTTCACTCATCCTCACAATTTTGGTGATCCTTCTCAAAATAGTCTCCCCTGAATACGATGCACTTGTCCAAGAGTTTCTGCCAGTCTTCAAAGACATGCTGGAAACTATTTTTGGTGTGATCCTTCAAAATCGCCTCCGCAGCCTTCACAACTGCTTCTGATAATAGATAATGCCTCCCACGAAGGCGTTTCTTCAAGTTAGGAAATAGAAAAGGTCACACGGGGCTTAATTCGGACTATAGGGAGGGTGAGGGATGCACTTCACGTTGATTTTTGCAAGATATTCAGCAACAGCATTGGCAATATGCAGCCGCGCATTATCGCGGTGCAGAATCCAGCATGCTTCACGGAAATGTAGTCTTTTGCGCCTGGTATGGACTTGCAATGTTTTCAGGACATCCCTGTAGTATTGTCCAGTTACTGATGTGTGTGCAGGTACAACATGCTGATAAACCATTCCATAAATATCAAAGAATGAGATGACCATAACTTTCCCAGCAGAAGCAACCATTTTGCTTTGTGATGAAGGAGATTTCCACACTGAGTTTTGCTGTTTGCTCTCAGGATTAAAATGATGTAGCCAAGTTTCATCAGCAGTGATTACGTTTGAAAGAAACTCCGGATCTTCCTCTGACATCAACTTTAACTGCATGCAGACCTGCATGCGAATGTCCTTTTGTTTGGGAATCAACAGTCTTGGAACTCATCGCGCACAAACACGTGTCATGTGTAATATTCCTGTCATCAACGTGTGGGTGGCAACCAATGAAATGTTCGGTATTTCAGAAAGTGATCTTAAGATAATTCGTCAATCCTCTCTCACAATGGCAGTAGCAGTGTTGGTGTTTTCTTTCGTAAGAGCAGTCATTGGAGCACCTGGTCCACCTTCCTTTGAAATTGATTGTCTCCCCTCTTTAATCCTTCTAAACTACCTTCGAGCTGTGCTGTAGGGAAGAACGACTCTCCATAGGCCTCCTGTAACATTGTATAAGCCTCAACTGAAGATTTGTTTAGACGAAAGCAGAATTTCAAACTCGCATATTTTTCCTCGCGTTTTACCTCCATTACAGCGGTAGGCGATACTGAACATGTCTGAACTTGCCTGGTTCTCGCAGGCTGGAACCAGAAGTACCAACAATGAAACTACTACGGCGTGATTGTTTCACATTAAGCTAACAGAACATAATGAGTTTAAATTTCACTGTGAAAAATTATGATCATTCTTTATTCAACAGCCCTCGTAGGTTTTAACTTATTTTGTTGTAGCAAGAAATACATATATCGATTTAAAATGTGAGATTTTGAATGAATAATAAATTCATACTAACGTGTACAACGGACTACCCTCAAGAGAGAAATTGCAACTGTATTGGGCGTTTACGGTAGACAGTGGGAGACTGTATGTGTACTGTGTTAAAATTCATCCAAGATGACAATGATTTTCTAGAAAATATTCCACTCAATCCCTTAACATGACAAACGTTTAGTTAACTTTTATTTCCTCCAAACTGTGTCCAATATTTGGTTATCGATCTGGGTGACACAGTTGGTTAGGCTCTGATCTATGAAACAGTTGTTTTTAATTTCAGACCCAAAAATATTATTATTATTTTTATATTAATTCTTCTAAATTTACTTTTAAATAATTAAAAAGAAATCATTATGAATTGTTGGAAGTTTTTGTGAAGTGAACGATGTGGTTAGGAGTTTAACATTATTTGGAATTTTGTATTGTGTAAATTAAGTTTTAAAAAGGTATAAATGGAATTTTTGTATTGGTCGTCACGTATAACGTGGCAAATAGGAAATGTTTAGTTACTATAGTGACGGCAAAATCAACAATCTCGGTGTTGTAAAAATTAAACGGTCATTCTAAGTTGTAAAGTAACAGAAAACGGAAGTAGGATTAGGATTAGGTTAAGGATTTCATTACGGAGGGGATTCAGTACGTAGGCCACCATGCTGGGCCCATTGTGCCCATGCCCCCAAGTTCGGCACCCCCGGGAGGAAGGATGAGGCGAGAGGAGACAGAGGGCGGCCTACCCAAGGAGCCATGACAGTACAGAGGGCAGCGTCCCTACAGTTTACTTGGATGGAGATTTACCCCGACAGGCCAGGGCAATGAACTCGCTCTCCTACTGCGGGACGACAACGAGCCCAGCAGCCGAGTCCCCAAGGTCCCTGACTGGCGGTCCCTAGGTGGTCCCAGCAGAGGAGCGGAGACCGGCAACCGACCTACCGGAGGAGGAAGTAGTTTTTCTCAGAGCATATCATCCTGTCATGCACCTCGGATACACCCGCTGACACTTCTACCCTGAAAGAGACCACCAGATGAGTGATGATATGAAATGATACTGGAGATGAAATGGTGGGCCAGCAAATTCGGGGGATATAAATAACCTATACAGCATTCGCCTAGCGACCCGGGAAAACCCACGAAGAAAACCATGGGTCAGGTAGGTCGGCCACGGGAATCAAACCCGGGGCTCCCGAATGCGGGAGCTTGAATCATATCGCTCGGTAACACGGAGGTAAATCATTCTACGTGCGAAAGCTACAGAATACAGACGTTCAGAAATCTTGATTGCAAGTTTTTGTATGAAAAGATATAAAAACATTCAATTTAATATTGTAAATTGAAAGGACGCTTCTAATATTATTATCAATCGATGTTACGACGCATTTTGTTAATTTTATCCAGAATTAAAAAATGGAATATTTAAAGAAGCTGAACAATTTTTCATATCCATTTATAAATTAATTTCTGAAGATTTCCGTCATAGATCACGCTTGGGAAATATCTTCGTGCATCGGCTGTTGCACCATCGTGGAGCTTCATAAAATCAAATTAAAACTTCATCTCTGAAGAAATCCTTCATCTATTGACTAATTTTCGCAGGTTCAAACCCGGTCCAGTCTAACGATTTCTTAAGTGTGCTTAAAATCTACAGCCCCATCTCAGGAGATTTATGGGCATTTAAAGAACTCTTGCGGGACGAAATTCCAACACACCGGTAATGCTGATATAATCCTGGCAATTGACAGTATCGTTAACAAACAAAATATGTATACCTTAATAATTTTGTTTCAAACATTATAAATTTAAAGTATTTCCGTGATGACTCATAAAATTAGGTTTTGAATTTTCTGCAAATACTGGTAAATTATGAATTCCTCTTTCTTGTAAATTGAAGTAAATTGCTAGCAAATCTCAACAAAATCTTACTACACGAAAATTTATCTTGGGAAAACTTACAATTCATATCAAACTACTTTGTAGCATTAAACTCTTTTGAAATATTCCTTGTTATTTGTTTCAGTTCTAACATATCCGTGGTTCATATCCTGGCCATGGTATTGACTCTATCCCTCCAAAACCTTCTACTTTTGGTAATAAATCTTCTCCGTTTTAGTAAACTGAGAAAGAATGGCGCATGTTTTTATTTTAATGGTTCTCTTCTTGTGTAGCATGCGTTCTCTGTCACACACATTTACTGTCAATGTCGCACTGTGTAAGGGTAGCACATTCCTGTCAGGAACTTTTCTTTGCGTTGGCGAAGTCAGTTCAGTGAATTTAGTTGAAAAGGAACACATTAGTTTAAAAGGTGGATATTCAGAGAAGTTATGAAGGTATATTCACAAGTTCTGAAACTCATAAGTTTTAGTATTTAGTAAGTTATCGAGACAAAAATTGTGTTTCAAGGATATCTTCATATCTGGTAACGTAATGTAGAAACTTTAGTGGGAATTTACGTTGTAGGCCTGATCTAAATTGATGAACTCGCACATATTTCTAAAATTTTAACCTTTCCTATTGGTCTTTTGTGTCTTACCTGTGACGCAGTTTCGGCTGTCATAGCCCAAGACCGCACACGGATTCTACATACCTGCCGGTCGCCACAAGACAACTTCCTCAGCAATTCACAGCAAATTACGTGTCTCATTGTTATTATGAGAATAGTTGTTTCAAACCACAGAGATATTGCAAAGCCAGAATTTTAGAAGATATGTTACTTCAGTAGTTGTAATTTCTTGTACTAAGATTCAGAAATAGTTAATATCAAATTCCCAAACAGTCAGCAACTCGCTTCAAAGAGCTTACTAATAGCCTCCGCTAAATTGATCAGCCAACTTAGCCGGTGTTGTCTGTCTTCACAACTACCCATGCATACCTTGAGAAGTACATCTCATAGTTCAGCAGAAGATTCATCAAAGACCGGGATATTGGATAGCATTAGAAATTAAAGCATGAGGAAATGTTGGTATTATCTACCATAAAGTCCTCTAGATAATTGTAGAAGTGAGTGAGAGTGTGAAGTTTTAGGGCTGACGACAGCTAGGTCATTTGGACCCGAATTGTAAAATGATTCCATAAAGAAATCAAAGTTCGATTAAACTAATTAAGACTATATTCAAATTTAAAAAACTAACTGTGCAATATCGAATAAATAAACTAATATAGTGCGATCCATATTGTCACCCGAATGTCGGAACACCCTATAGAACCGGCCGGCAGTAGGGCCAGACGGGTGGCATTCGCCCACGCCTACCCATTTGTCTTATAGCGCTAACGAAGGGATGGTTGGAAAAAAATCATTGGCCGTCTCTTTCCCCTCCCCCTGCCATCTGGAACCTTCGCGGTGATTCACTGAAACGCGAGACTTCGAGAAACAGCGATATTCCTATAAAAAGGGGGCTGCAGTTGGCAAGTTCAGTTCAGTTCTTGGCGAGCAGCCGTGAGGAACGCCCAGTGAGGGGACGGACTGCGTACGTGCATCAGAGGAGTGTACGTAATTGCGAGTGCAAGTGGAACTGTAACGGACGAACTGGTGAATTGTAATTGTGTGCGCTACGTAATTTTATGTAATGGGCAAGTGTTCCAACTGTAATTTGGTGGAAATAAAGAACATTTTAAATTTGTGCAATTGGACTTTTAATTTCACGAACCCACAAAGTCACAGTATAAACCTGAACAATTGCAATAGACCATAACTTTTGATCCAATAACAGGACACACGTGCAACTTTGGGAGAATATAACACACATTTGGGAGATTACATTACACTATTTACATCTCAGAGAAAATGTTGTAAGTGTCCTCCACCAGCATCTATGAATCGTTGGTCCCATTTTCCATGACACGGCTGTAGACATTGAAGTTTATATGGGTATCTTGAAAACATTTGTGGAGCAGCTGGATGATATCGAATCGAGAGAAGTTTACTTCCAGCAAGATGGGGCGACGTGCCATACATATGGAATTTGTAACCAGTTTCTTTCATAATCGAATAATCTCAAAAGGTCTGTGACCTCACAGATCCCCTGACCTAACCTCACCGGATTATTTCTTGTGGGTATATCTTAAAATAGAGTGTACAAGAATAGGTCACGGACAATTGATGTTCTCAAGGAATCCATTAGAACCGAAATAAGTAACAATGGCGAGGATACTCTCCGTAAAACTTCAGAGAATATGGTGAGACGAGTGCTAACATGTATAGATGCTGGTGGAGGACACTTCCAACATTTTCTCTGTGCTGTAAATAGTGTAATGTAATCTCCCAATTGTGTATTATATTCTCTCAAAGTTGTACGTGTGTCCTATTATTGGTTAAAAAATTATGGAATATTGAAATGGTTCAGATTTATATGTATTGCACTATAGTTAAATAAGTTGTCTTTAAAATTGCTTAATTGTTGCACGACATGAAAAGAAACAAATGAAACTTCAGCTAAGTATAAGTATTGGAAAATTAATACCAACAACGAGTGTTTTCTATCTCTAATTCCGTATCAGTTATACAAAAGCATTCAACGTTTACTGCGACCGGCCTTGATCTATTGTACCTATGTATGCCTCAATTGAAGTATCCCCGGGAGGGAGGATGAGGAGAGAGAAGACAGCGACCGACCCACAGCTACAACAGTGTAGATAGCATTTCCTACAATTGCCCAGTTGGAAACTCCCTGCTAGATCAGTACAACCGGTATCACATCCATCGTGGTCCTGAAATGGCCCACCGGTGCGGAAACTGAAGACTGTCCTACCGGAAATAAAATGCGTAGTGTTTAACACCCGCTTTTACTACTTACGGCACCGCAGGCGGTGACACTGATGATACATGGGATGAAGATGCAGCAACGGTGGAATGAGATGACGGGGGAAACCGGAGATCCCGAAGAAAACCCGCCCCAGCGCCATGTTGTCCACCACAAATGTCACTTTGCGGTCGTCTGAGATCGAACCTGGGCCGCCCTGATGAGTCCAAAAAGGTTTAACCACTCAGCCATGGCACGGCCTTCGTCCTACCGAAGGAGGAAGTATTTACCAGGTGTGTGTCTCCTGCCATGCAGCGCCGAGATAATGGAGATGAAATGGAGGGACAGCGTTTGCCAATGGACCCCAGAAAACTTCCGAAAAAAACAAATGTATCGGGTAGATCGGCCTCGGGAATTGAATCCGGACCTGCAGAATGTGGGCTACAGAGTAAACCACCCGAGCCATCCCGCCCGGTTTAAGCTAATTGGTAACGGGAATCGAACCCCAGCCTCCTGGGTGAGATTCAGTTATCCTAACCACTGGGGGGGGGGGGGGTTGCAGAGGTATACAAGACTTTGTACCAAAACTACCGAAGATTTTGTAAAGAGCTACTAGGCTTACCAAGATCAGTACCAAGGGAAGGAACCTTAGTAGAATTAGGAAAGATAAGAAGAAATGGAATAATAATGGAAAGAACAATACTACTCTGGTATAGGTGTTTGGCCGGAACAGGAGAGTTGATGATGGTAAGATGATGTGCTTTAGTGTAACGTGTACATGTTAATTCTTGGGAACTTCCATTAAGTCATTTCCCCTATATTTTATAAACTTAAGCTGTGATAATAGTTTAGATCACTAGCTAAAATAACGGAACACTGGTTGAAAGAATGGTGAATAGAAGGAAGGATAAGCTATCCATACAAGCGAGGGACAAGAATAATATCACAGGATTATAGGAAAGCCCTGTTTTCGCTGCAGTTTAATTTCGTGGTACTGCGTGCACCACTCCATTTTAGAGTATGAAAAGAAGCACGTCATGAATGGATGAACAAACATCTGAAAGAGCGAGGGATAGAAAGAGTGTTGAGTAAACGGATACCTGTAACGATAAATGTTTCATGTTTAGGTTGCCTGGGCATTACCTGCCACTATTAATGTTGCAAGTTGTATCGGCTACGCCATTCCCAGCTTTGGAAAAGGAATTGCTGTAGAGCCACCATTAAAGTAAATGGATTCCACATCAATCCAAACAAGAACATTTGGCTACTGGAACATTGCAAAAGTTCAGCAGTGGCTGGTTAATTTAAAACAATGGTGATTGATGGTGATTACGCTGAAGTTACTCACAGAGTATGTAAGTTGCTATTTTTAACAGCATACTTCATGAGGTCACAATATATTTGCATGTCTTAAAGTGACCGATCTTTATTTTTACCAAAACTCAAAGTACTGAGGGTAGTGAATGTTTTTTTCTCATTAATATGAGGTAATATTTATGATATAGTAGGGAGTACATAAAACAGTTCTCCTATTACATCATACAATATTTCATTCCATACTATCATAATTTATATTATTAAAATAATATTAAAATGAAAAGCTGAGTACGCTCAGTACAGATCAAACAATTGGAATAGTCAACATTGTTGATAAAAAATTCGATAGCGTTCCACGATCAGCTATAAAGTATTGTGACTTTGTGGGTTCGTGAAAATTAAAAGTCCAATTGCACAAACTCAAAATGTTCTTTATTTCCATCGAATTCAGTTGGAACACTTGCCGATTACACAGAATTACGTAGCGCACACAATTACAATTCGCCAGTTCGTGTCACAGGTCCACTCTACACTCACAGTTACGTACAACTCCTCTGATACACGTACACAGTCTTCCAGTCCGTTCACTAGCACGGCGCTCCTCACGGCTGCTCGCCAAGAACTGAACTGACTCGTCCACTGCAGGCCTTATATAAGAAGATCGCTGTTTCTGGAAGCTTCGTGGCTGGAAACATCACCCAGACTGTTCCAGACGTCAGGGGCAGAGTAAAGAGACGGTACCGTCCCAAGTGATGCTTTTCCAACCATCCCCCTTGGTGAACGCTACAAGATAGATGGGTAGGCGTGACCTAAATGCCTCCCGTCTGGTCCCTACCTGCCAGCTGGTTCTCTCGGGAATTCCGATGTTCGGGTGACTGTATAATGGAAGATAATATGTTTCGCTTAATGAGGGCAATATATATATATTTAGAAGGTTCTATTAAAGTGAATAAGAAAGCAGCAGTGACACCGTACGAACATGTAGAAGCTTCTATGTGACTCATATTGATAGTTTTTACCGCCAACAGAGCCGCATTTAAAATGCTCCAGAAAATGAGTGTGGATTAGGCAGTGACAGAAACAACGATGCATGCCTCACGCTGTCGGAGTTCACACACGGCACGTCTCCAACGTCCTCCAACGTTAAGTAATATCGGACGATGGATGAAATTGGGTGAAATGATGCTCAAATGAATCCGGAGTCCATGGAGCTTAGAGTTACCTGACATTCGTCTAACAGGATAAGGGAAAACCCCGGAAAAACCTTATCCAAGTAACTCACCCTGACCGGGATTCGAACTCGGGACTTCTTGAACGTGAGGCAGACATGCTACCACCACGCTACCGAGGCGGGCAATCGGTCGAGTTAGTGATGTGGTGACTCGACATTAAACGTGCCGTCCTCTGTGCTAGCCACTGGTTCCCAAGTTCACGAGTTCAAATCCAGAGAAGGGCGATAAGATATTTTCGGACGTAAAAATCTTTAGTGTACCTTACTTCGAGAGGAAAGTAAAGCCGGGGTTCCTGTGTCGTGGTTTATAGCCCGAAAAAGTATTTTAAGCCTAATAAAGAGGTTCTGAGGAAAATTAATCGGTCCTTCAGATCTAGCATAGAATAGAACGCAAGAGTTCTGTAACGTGTAAAGGACATCCACAAATAAAAAGAGAACAAAAGAACATCTAGGACAGTTTTACGTGTATGTTTATGACGACAGCTGTGACGTACGCTGTGTTGCTACTACTAGTTCGACCTACCAGTGGGTAAAGAATTCGAGAGGAGACTGTGAAGTGCGTGTATCATTCGTCATGTCAGGTTTCTTGAAATGACAAGAAACTTGAAGTAGTTCACATAAGTGAAGTGACAATGTGAACTAAATGAAGTCACAATGAAAGTTGAACTGGATCACCTTAGTGAAGTAAAAGTTGGACAAGTTATAAAAGTTCGCTTGCCATCGTCTATTCGTCTGATGAGTGTATCCAATTATGGTTTCTCATATGCTTTGGGTGGAGCTGTCACTGTTGACGAAACCTGGATTCATCTTTAAACTCCGGAAATCAAGCAACAATCAAACTGGCGGTGACTCTGCTCCAAAGAAAATGAAGTCATTTTGAAAACCCATTGTGATGATTTCTTTGGGGTGCAAAGAACGTTATGCTCATTAAAACACCACTAGAAAATACTGCCCGTTCGATAAGAATTTGAAGCCAATACGCTCCATTTGGCAAAGAAGAAGGTGCTGCTTCACCTCCACATTGCACCAGCACGTTCTTACGGAGTTCGCTGCAACCTGGAGGACTTATAAATATACGCAGCATACCCGACCAGGCTCTCTATGATTTGTTCATACTCTTAAATAGAATAAATGACTCCTAGGTACAACAAATAGAAAAAATGATAAGTTCATCTTCATGACCGAGTTGAATTTTGTAAAATTTGATATTTTTTGAAGGGCTAAAATGGATCTTTATCCATAATTATGTAATCTACTGTTTGGCATGTACGTTTATATCAGAGTACAAGACATTGATAGACAGGAGGTATGGGGAAGTATAGAAGAAAAGAAATCTTTGACATTTTATAAGCAATTAAAGGCAGAATGGGGTAGGGAAAAATATACAGATCAATGTGACAAAACTGGAAGAGAAGGCAATAGCATGGATGAGAGTAGGAATAATATATCTAAAAGGGTTGAGAAGTAATGAGGTAGGAATATGTGAATTTTGTGGAGATGAAGAGAGCACTGTTCATTACCTGATAGAATGTAATTACAGGAGAAAAATATGGGACAATAAATGGGATAGTGTGAGCAAAGAGGTAGTGGCGTTACGCATGTTAAGGTGAGGAGGTACTTCACTTGGGGTTAAAATTCAGCTTTTTTTTAAATTTCTTCATTTTATTATAATTTCCTCCCTCTAGATTAAAAATATGTACGAGGCATGTTTTTTAAGTCAGAACCGTTTTGGAATTTAAGAAAGACGTGCTAAGATATCGCAATAATTTTATTTTTGCATGAAAGCCTGTACCTTAATCTACTTTTCTACATAATTTTCGTGAATACTGAGGCACTTGTCATAACGTGGCACCAGTTTTTGTATACCCTCCTCATAAAATTCTGCCGCCTGACGTGTTAACCACTGTATCACAACTGTTTTGACTTCGTTGTCGTCTTGAAGACGCTGACCACCCAGATGTTTCTTCAAGTGCAGGAACAAATGGTAGTCACTGGTCGCCAGAGCAGGGCTGTATGGAGGATGATATAGAGTTTCCCATTGAAAAAAATTTGATGAGATCTTTGGTCCGATTAGCCACATGTGGACGGCCATTGTCATGCAGCAAAACGATACCCTTACTCAACTTTCCACGTCTTTTGTTCTGGATTGCGGGGCACAGATTGTTCAATGTCTCGCAATAAGATGCTGCATTGATTGTCTCATTACGAGGCAGAAACTCCACTAGCAGTACTCCTTTTCTGCCCCAAAAAACTGTGCACACGATTTTCCGGGCAGAAATTGTTTGCTTAAACTTCACTTTTGTGGGTGATGATGAATGTCGCTATTCCATGGATTGTTGTTTAACAATTTGGTCTAAAAAATCTTAACCTTATTGTGGTACCGCTCAAGGACAGTCAATGCACTGCTTAAACTTTGGGTTTTGTGCAAATCTGTCAACATTTTCGGAACCCAACGTGAACACAATTTCCGTTACTGCAAGTTCTCAGTCACAATGCGATACAAAACACTACGAGAATATTGAGGAAAATAGTCGCACAATGATGAAATTGTAAAGCGTCCGTTTTCTCTCACACCATCTTTAAATGCTCTCACCCATTTCCTTACCATTCCATCACCTATAATGTTTTTTCCGTAAACTTAACAGAATTCACGATGAATATCGATTGGTTTTACGCCTTTAGCACTAAGAAATCGTATAACAGCCCGTACTTCACAATCGGCGGGAATCACGATTCTCGGAGGCTTCTTAAACACTCAGTAACCAACGTATACAATGAAGAATCAGACTGCAATGGCGTCAGTGCGTAGACAAGAGATGTAGGTAACCAGCGCGCATGCGCGGAACGCCTACCGTAGCGCTGCGGCGGCGGAATCGCAAAACGGTACTGACTTAAAAAAACATGCCTCGTAGTTAAAAAGTTCATTGAAGAAATATTTTATACCTAATTTGCTAATTATATTATTGGATGTTAAGTTTTTGCCACGCCCCTTTTCGTAAACTTTCAGAAAATTGATAATTTCTGTAATACTGAATAGATATTTCTGAACTAAGCCTTGTTTTGTAAGGAATCTTTCAAGCTTTCTGCTGGTACCAATGATGCTAGTTTTTCTTTTGTCCTTGGCTGTGTATGTGAAGTTATTTGTTCTGAGTAATATTTTTTTACTAGTTATTGGTGAATATATGATATGGGTAGGCCAAGACAGAGTTTACAAGCTATGGTTTCACTAAAAGCAGAACAGTAAATGTGGAAATATAAATGGGATAGACAATGAAACCACGTGTAATATTGAGGTTAGTAGGCCCAGTTCAACAATACATGTGATAATCATGATAGTAGCCATATACAGAAATGGATGAGCTGTGAGTCCTGTAAGCAAATAAAATAGTTGAAGAACTGGCCAAGAAGGCAAGAAAAATGAAGAGGAACTTGAAAAGATCAAGGGAGAATACAGAGGGTCAAGACTATGCAGCAAGAATGTTCTGACTCATGTGAGAAGCCAGTAATCAATATATAAACTTTAAAGCTGTTTTTCCCAGTTTCACATTTTTCGGGTTCCGGTACACTTTTTAAAAGAAGCTAATCAACCAAAATATTAGCATTTTTTGTTTGTGCATTAAGCAGATTTATAAGAATGATAAGGATTTTTCTCTGATATTCCTAATACTTGTTTAAAAAATTTAAATTTTTTGAAATTTCAGTGCCTTTTTTTTACCAAAAACTAAAAAATTATAACAAATTATGAGTACAAAATTTTCAAATAATAATAGGCATTATTAAAAATAAAGGTTTTAAGAACATGCCTGAAAATTTTCATGTACATATTAATAATAACTTCTTAGTACTGTGCACCCAAAAATCATAGAAATAACCTTTTGGAGGTAGGCGTACCTTCTCACCTTACGGGGATGCGTGAAAATAAAAATAGATGTATAGGAGAATTCTTATATAAGTTAAGGGAAAAGTGGATTAGAGTAAAAGAAGCGAAGGTCAAGAAGGAAGGTCAAGCTGCTCAGGAAAACCAAAGGCTTATGGCCAGGGCACCTGAGTCAGCGAGTAAATCTGGGTCAACAATTTCCTGTATATGTACAGGATGTATGAGAGCTGTTCAATAAAGAATGATCACATTTTTTTGACAACGTACGTCTACTCATCCTCATAATTTTGATGGTCGTTCTCAAAAGTAGTCTCCCCTGAATGCGATGCACTTGTCCCAGTGTTCTGCCAGTCTCAAAGACATGCTGGAAACCATTTTTGAGAGCTCCTTCAAAATCGCCTCCGCAGCCTTCAGCAATGCTTCTGATAATGGATAATGCCTCCTACGAAGGCGTTTCTTCAAGTTAGGGAATAGTAAACAGTCACATGGGGCTAAATCCGGACTATAGAGAGGGTGAGGGATGCACTTCACGTTGATTTTTACAAGATATTCAGCAACAACACTGGCAATATGTGGCCGCGAATTATCGTGGTGCACCATCCAGCCTGCTTCACGGAAATGTGGTCTTTGGCGCCTCATATGGACTTGCGATGTTTTCAGGACATCCTGTAGTATTGTCCAGTTACTGATGTGTGTGCAGGTACAACATGCTGATAAACCATTCCATGAATATCAAAGAATCAGATGGCCATAACTTTCCGAGCAGAAGCAACCACTTTTGCGTTTTGGGGGGCTGGTGCTGAAGATGATTTCTACACTGAGCTTTGCTGCTTCCTCTCAGGATCAAAATGACGTAGCCAAGTTTCATCAGCAGTGATTACGTTTGAAATAAACTCTGGATTTTCCTCTAACATCAACTTTAACTGAATGCAGACTTGCATGCTAATGTCCTTTTGTTTGAAACCCATCGCGCACAAACACGTCTCATGTGTAATGTTTCTTTCAGCAACGTGTGGGTGGCGTCCAATGAAATGTTCAGTATTTCAGAAAGTTATGCTATGGTAATTCATCGATCCTCTCTCACAATGGCAGCAGCAGTGTTGGTGTTTTCTTCCGTAAGAGCAGTCATTGGAGCACCGGGTCCACCTTCCTTTGAAATTGATTTTCTCCCCTCTTTAAACATTTTAAACCACCTAAAAGCTGTGCTGTAGGTAAGAACGGACTCTCCATAGGCCTCCTGTAACGTAGTATAGGCCCCAACTGAAGATTTGTTGAGACGAAAGCAGAATTTCAACGCCGCATATTGTTCCTCGCGTGTTACCTCCATTGCAGCGGTAGGCGATACTGAACATGTCTGAACTTGCCTGGTTCTCGCAAGGAGTACCAACAATGAAACTACTACGCCGTGTTTGTTCCACATTCAGCTAAGATAATATAATAGAATTGAATTTTAGTGCGAAAAATTATGACCGTAAAAATAATGATCATTCCTTATTGAACAGCCCTCGTGCAATACAGCATGTTCGTTGTTAAAGTCACTGTAATGGGAGCTGTACAAATAAATATCAAATATAAGTGTACGTTTATTCTCTGCAAACGTTCTGGCCTGTCTTACACCTATTGGGATGAGCACGTATGAATTGTGGAAATATTTCTGAAGGATACCAATTAAAGCTGAGGAATGTTCTGAATATCGGGAAAATTCCAGGCGCTAGCAGTTCTGGAAGATGAGAAACAGCTTTTTAATAGATATGACGAAACTATTACTGGAGTGACAGAATGAAGAAACGACAAGGTTTAGACATGTGGAAAGAATGGGAAATAGTGGAATGCTGAAGATAATGTGAGGTGGAACAAAAGAATAGGGGAAGCCTGAGAAGCATTGTATGGAAAGGGGGGTATGACAAGGGATTGATGGGACAGGACATAGAAGACAGAAACTCAGGGAACAATAGAGGAGAGTAGATACAGCGGTGAAACATCTGGGCCAAGTAATGAACAGCGGAGCGTGCCTCGTTTAATACAAATATTACCTAACGTACAGCAAATATTCTTACGTGGTTTTTAAAAACGTATCCGCATTTTAAAAGCGCATATTTATGCCTCTTGTACACGATCAATATTTTTAAGTTTACAAGAAATATGGTCGAATATTCAAAAATATTTATTTTATTTATTTGTTGAAGTAAACTCCTCCACAACACATCAAATAAGTTATCTCGGTAAAGTAATTTACTATTAGCGTCATAATATAACAATTTGCAGATAAATACTGTTCTTTATATAATATTATATGGCATTTTCAATCATGAAATAAGATTACGTTTAAGTAATACAGACTGACAGCTTAACTAATATTAGCATTACATTAATTCATTATTATTAGGTTGTCTAACAAGTACTGTCGGTTTTCTGACTTTGCTGTTTTGCAAAATTTGTTGGGTTTCTTTGGTTTGCATTTACAGGATGCCATGCCTAATGTTGCGTACATAGTGAGCATGTATCAGTCTTCAGTTGTTAATAAGCAATTACAAAATTGAGTTAACAAAGTTTGAACTTAGAGCCCTTCTAAAACTACTGGAAACAAGATTATTCGAGATGCAACTCGAAGAATATGTGAAGTGGAAGGAGAAGATGTCAGTGAGCATGTGGTACGATGATGGTTACAACGTTTCAACAATGGAGATGAAAACACTAAAGATTTACCACGTTCTGGAAGACCCAAAGTATGGAATATTGTAGCTTTGTGGGTTCCTGAAATGAAAAGTCCGATTGCAACACTCAAAAATGTTATTTATTTCCACCGACTTACAGTTAAACACTTGCCAATTACATAGAATTACGTAATGCACACAATTACGATTCACCAGTTCGTCCGTTACAATTCCACTTGCACTCGCGATTACGTAAACTCCTCCGACGCACGTACGCAGTCCGTCCCGTCACTGGGCGCTCCTCACAGCTGTTCGCCAAACACTGACTGACTTCCAGCCCGACGTCAGCTGGCCAATCTAAAAGTTTCTGGTTTCAGTGAATCACCGCGAAAATTCCAGAGGACAGGAGAAGGGGAATGAGGCGGCCAGCGACAAGTGACATTTCCCTAATCAACCTCTCAGTTAGTGACAGAGACTAATGGGAGGGTGTGGCTTGGCTGCCTCAGGTCCCTTCTCAGCTGTCGTTGGTAGTGCTTTCCGCTAATTGGGTGACAATATTGAGAATTAAGCACTTAAGCACAGAGGATCCACCCAAAAGTCCGAGGACCCTGGCGTCTTTCTACCCGGGAGTGATGGACACTCCGGGGCTCTTTCCATAGGGCAGTACCTGGTTTCCTAAACAACCCTCCCACCCCATCGACAACAACGTCAAGACGGGATGGAACTGGATGCGCCATTTACGCACGTCAACCCCGCAGGGTAGACTACCAAAATCCTCGATGGGGCTGCCTGGTGACCTACCACACCTTCTACTAGCTCTGCAGGCTAGTACCAGGGACTTATGAGACAACCCTCTACCCCCTCCGGGAGGTACCCGATCTCCCGGGGGTATCGAGAACACACTGCCCCCTCGAGTCCAACGCAATCCCAACAACTCCCAATCAGGGAGTTGTTGATATATATATATATATATATATATATGTGTGTGTGTGTGTGTGTGTGTGTGTGTGTGTGTGTGTGTGTGTGTGTCTGTGTGTCAAAACTAAGGAAGTTTCGCTGTAATGGACATAGGATAATTTATTTAGACGAAACCTCGTACGATACCCATGATGTATTGAGAAAGGTGGGAACCTTGCAGAACGGTCTGGGAGAAGGAGGGCCGGGGCTGTAAAACGATTATGAGGGTTCGTCAAAGGAGTCAGTCGATGTGCACACGCGTTAACTAAACAGATTTTACACAGTGTAACATGTCCCACGCTACAGCGGGGTCTCTCTCTCTCTTTCTTTCTTTCTTTCTTTCTTTCTTTCTCTCTCTATCTCTCCTCTCTCTCTCTCTGTTTGTAATTTACGTCCTCCAACGTTGTTATTTTGGACGATGAATGAATTGGGTGAAATGATGCTCAAATGAGTCCGGGGTCCATGGAGTTTAGAGCTCAAGGACAAACACCTTCCCATTTGAAACGCATATCACTGCAGTTACTGCAACGAGCATTAGATCTGGTAGCATGGATGACTCATATGCACTCTCACACACTCTAATCTCTGTTTCATATAGCCTTGCCCCGCTGACATGTATCACTCCGCGTGCAACTACCTTCCCCCTCATCCTAATTGGCTAATGCTTTCGCGCCATAAGCCATAGGCGGTGCCTTCCCGTTACATTTAAAACTGTAGTAAACGTCATAATAATTGCCAGGAAGATAGATAAAATCATACAAATAAGAATATGAAGGCATGCAAGAATAATGAAGTTTATAATGAAACTGCACAAGCTGAAACTGAATGAATACGCAATGAAACTGAAACAAGTTTATAATGAAAAGCCTTCGGCCTTTTCCACTGGGATTTTTTAAACCAGCACACATACCTTGCAAAAGTGCTTGTCTTTCAGTCTTGAAAGTCGTATCACGCCATACTTGTCGTATGTTCTTCATTCACCCAAGTCTCGCCAATGTAGTATACTTTGCGACTTGTAGCTCGGTAGAGTTTCATTGTCCTTAAATAACGTCTACGCCACACAGCAATATCGCCCCTGGAGTGGTAAGTTTTCCTGTTGTCTCAATTTCATGTCGCAATGTTCCTACGCATCTAACACACCTGCAAGTTCAGAGCACAGCTGTTCGACATCTCTCACTGAGTGAGTGCATTAAACACATGCAACACAATTCTCTTTTTCGCCACTTTGTAAAGGTTCAGCGAAAAACTGGTGGTAGACTCTGCCATTATACATATCATAAGTACAAGCGCAATAAACGATCAATAAAATAATTTAGCTCTCGCACTCGGCACAACACACCTTCGAATGGCAATATATGACTAATCCAGTTCAAAACAAGGTCAGTGATAAAAGTCATATAAACAAATATGTCATCACTGGCGCTAAATCACGTGCTATCGTGTCATGTGCTTGAGAGCAAAGGAACCTCCTCTTTACTTCGTTTAAGAATTAACATGCATTTCAGATAAATCAAATCTGTTGCCTAATATATTTAATTCAAACAGTTACGAAAATATAAATTTGTCAATTCTTTTCCAACATATAAAGATATATCACCATGTTAAATAACGTACTAATTTTTGCCGCACAACAGTCTATACTACAATAGCAGCCAATGAGAGGTGATAAGGTCACATGACCGTTAAGAAATACGGGGCAAGCTTATGTGAAACAAGAATTAGTAAACAGATCCACTACCAGAGCAGATAAACAGTTCAAAGCCTTCTCCCTTTCATTTGTCTCCTGCCTTCTTGTGGTGGGTAGAGTGCCACCTCCCCTTAAAAAGTTTTCGGTATCTCTACAACGGATGTAGTAGATAAAATATTGTATTCCAACCATAAATTCGACACTGGAATTTCACCGGAAATACACGTTTTGAGACTCTCCGAGTAGGGAAAAGCACTTGTTGAAAAATTTCATATGTGTGCATGAATGTGAAATATACACGTAATGTTTTAACAATGGTTTTTCTGGGGTATTTTAGGCCTTCAGGGCATATATTTTCGGTGTATTCTCGACAAAATCTTTAGTGGAATACTATAAACATCCTACTTGCTATATGCAGTAGTGAAAGACAAAAGAGTAATACATTGCAATCAAAAGTTCAATTACGTTCCTCAAAACTAGCTTCTAGTAATATAGGCCCTTCTTCCAGGAAACGTCTAATTCATACTCATGTTCCGGCACAGCGAGATGTAAATCGGGTCAGGAGAAATATGACCATTATGTTCATTTATGAAAGCAGCCGCATAATAATAAAATGGAGCTATTCTTGGAATTAAATGATAGTCACAGAAGCTTGTTGTGGACTGTTGCAAAAAATAGCCCACAAGTGGCACAGACATCAAGTACATATTTATTTTTGGAGGCAGGTGATTGATGAGGATTCCGTCGTGACATCACTCGTTGACATAACGCCAGATGCACGATTTAATTTACGATATGACACCGCATCCAACACAAAACCGACCTAAAAAAGAAAATAGCTTCGTTGTCATGACTGGGGCAATTACAGAAAGCGAATAAAAATACAGATTGTTATGTCGCATTTTGGTTTACCGCGCTTTTGCTTGTCTGATACTATTCTCGCATAGAAATCGAAAACTGTGGTTTGTACGAGCTGATTCAGTCAAACAAATATTTATATTAGTGTAATATTAATTATTATTACGCTATTTAGTACATTAACGTCATTGTCAACGTGGTTCTACTGTTCTATGTCTGCACTTTCCATATCCTCAGTCACCAAGCTTCTTCCTCCCAAAGGTTCTGAGGAATGCTTTTCCTTTATGTACTAAGTAAAGTAACTGGTCAAGTAATTCCCCTGTGAAAAGGAGAGCAGAGGAAATGGAAGAAATATTGTCTATTTTTACAGCAAATGAAAGGAAAGAATGGTCTGAACAGTCAGCACAGAGAAAAGCAGCAATCCTTGTGAGAAGCCCCATAGTGACGCAATACCGTAAAGTTCTTTTTGTTTTATTCCTCGAAAGTAGGAAAATGTCTCCCACATAGGAAACTCGCAAATGTCTAGCTGGTAATTAAATTTGATACACAGTATCTTTTTGTTTTGTTTTGTAAAACAAACATTCAAAACCAGCTATAAGAATGGAAACCCTTCAACTCTGCATCACTCCAGTCTTACTATGCAGTTGCCAAACAGCACGTATTTGTGCGAAAGTCTAGGGAACTTAGGGCATCAGGGAGGCAAGAGGGGAAGGTCGTACGCATGCGCAATACTGATTACCGAGCTTGCTGGTTCTTAGCACGTTGACGTCAAGAATGCATTCCATTAGTTACGCAGGTGTTTTCCAAGCATTAAAGAGTTCATTATTGCTCGTACTCGATTTCTTATACTTATAATAATGCTTTATTATTAGCACGATCTTTTAAAATTTCTACATTGTGATTTATAAAACAGAAAAGAGCGTGCTGCAGCACTGCACCACGTAAGGACGAGCCGTCCCTGCTTTCAAGCAATTACGCAATATTGTGTTGAAAATGATTAATATTGAGGGCCGAAGACTGTAAAGTCTGTTTAGTTAACGCGTGTGCACGTCGGCCTCTGCCTTAGACGAACCCTTATAATCGTTTTACAACCCCCGACCCTTCTTCTCCCAGATCTTTCTGAAAGGTTGCTACCTTTCTCGATACGTCATGGGTGTCGTACAAGGTTTCGTCTAAATAAATTAACTTATGTCCATTACTGCGAAACTTTCTTAGTTTTGACACACACACACACACACACACACACACACACACACACACACACACACACACACACACACACACACACACACACACACACACATGGAATTCTACTGGATTCCATAATAACCCTTAACTTATTGAAAGTGCGGTATTTGAAACCCAGCTCGTTTTGGAGACCCCGCAAAGTGAAGCGCCCACAAGGAAATCCACAAATTTCTTGCAAATGTGCAACCAATTCGTCTAAGGTGGGCGCTCTCCCTTTTGCATAGAAATTATAAATTTCTCGGCGAATTAAATCGCATATGAAATTATCTACTTTAGAGAAACGTTTCCGTTTGTTTCCACACTTGGTCGGTATTCCTTTCGTCACAATTCTTCTAACTGTATTTCTGTGAATACCCAGAATTTTTGTAGTTTCACTACATGACCCCTTACCAAGATTATTTTTCACCATATATTTATATGCGTTCAAAACAAGCGCTTGACTTTGCTTAGAAAGAGTTCCCGTTATAACTTTGTTTTTGTTTTTTCTGAGGTTTCTCCACTAACACAACTCGGCCCAGCAATACTTTCCAATTCATTCACACTATTGTCTTCACTTTGATTATTTTCACTTGACTGAAATTTATCTACTACTTCATTTGCATTTACTACTGCATTTCTCTCCCACGGTCTCCACATCGTGACACACAACGAATTTCTGCATTCTGTAATGAAACAGATCAAATGGAAGTTAGAACTTTGGCAACTGAGACTCCATGTGGAGTGGACATGCAACTGTAATTTTCAGAAAATCAGAGTTGCTATTGGTCCTCAACGACAGTGTTCCATTTCTGAAGTGTGGAGATAGATTTATGACGGTCATTAGTGGGCGGGAAGGTCAGGTCCCTTGAGGTCCCTTTGAGTTGGAACTGCACACACGTTAACTAAACAGACTTTACGGTGATAAATGGGCGGATTTGGATGAAATTACATTGTATGCATATTGTCGTGGCAACAGGCATAAACGTTTCGGTACAAATAGAAAACAAACGGCGGATAATGTTTCACGGTAATAAAGAGCTTACATAATCAGCTTACGATCGCGCGACTAGTGTACACAAAGGAACTGATAGGCGGCTAGCGTTCACAAAGCGCCGACAATTAACGATAGCGCCGATAAACAAGAGACGGATAGTTTATCACAGAGGTGAAAGACTTGCCGGCCCAGAGAGGGTTTCACGTTTCTCGAAGGTGATAGAATGAATATTCGGATTACGACAATAGATGCCTTGTTTATTCCAGAAAAATCTAGTGATTGACAGAAGAGTCTGGAATTCATGAATGGGTGTATAAAAAGAAGCCATGGCTAGTGATGAGTCAGTTGTGCAGTTGTAAACAGAGTAAGTAAGCAGAAAACAGCTGAGAGTGTTGATGTTGTAAACAGTGGGAGTTGAGTAAGCTGTTGTTACTGTCATCGACCTTCGAAGATTTTGTTGTGATATGTGATGTAATTTTGCTGCTACGGAGTGTTTTTCTACGCAAATAAACAACATTTAGAATTTCGGCAAATTGGACTTTTAATTCTACGAACCCACAAAGTCACAATATATTGGTAGCTGGCGTTTACAAATCGTGTGGTGAATCAAGCTTATGGGATTAAAAATTAGGTAGAACCACTTTTCCTGTTACAATGTCACTAAAGATGTTTTTTGCATCTCTCGGGCCTTGCGTCTTGATGAATATGATCGACAGGTATAAAGCGCAAATGCCAAACTAGCTCCTATAAGTGACCTATGGGAACAGTGGATGGAAATACTGGTAAAATTATATAATTCCGATTCAAATGTAACTGTTAAATGCTTTAGGTGTGAGAGAACTATTAAATCACATTAATTTTCATGTATTAGTATCTTCTTAATGCCTTATCTTCTAATTTTGCCTACCGAGTCATTATGGCCCGAAGGACCAAGAGTGAATACTATTTAAAGGAGAACACAAGGATTAATTGGCATTGTGACAGCGTAATATCTTTATAAATAAGTGAGAAATGGAACAAAAATTTGTGCCCAAATCACGCTATGTTACGATACTGCAACATCTCTGGTTTTTATAAGCCATTTGCAGGCTCTATGAAGACGTAAAGGAACTCAATTCAACTGCTTCGCTAATTTCCTTTCTTTCGACGCCTCTTTTCTCTTTCTTTCTCCCACTCTTAGCCCCTGCAAGTGCTCAAAATGCAATACACGTGGGCGACCAGAAAGAATAATGGAGAATAAGAAAAGAAAAATCGAATACAGGAATTTCAACAAGGAATTGCTATTAAGAGTGGGGTGGGCAAGATGCTATGTGGGAGAAAGAGCTTTAAATGCTACATTAAGTGCCGTGAATAGAAATTTTTTGCATATCGAAGTCAATAATGAACATCTTCTGTAAAAAGAGACTACTTTTTCATGTTTCTGCACGTGTGCCCCCCTCTCCAATTTAACTAACCATTCGCTTTTGTATAACGATATGGTACGGAATGAAAATATGAACTGGAGATATGCACACTAACAACGCAGACTAGCCTTTGTTGTCAGCTAATAAATGGAATACAGAGAATGGTATGATTTTTCTACCACGTGCCTAGTAGGCAGGGAAATTATTTTCAGATCCCTTTTGATACAAAAATAGAAAAGCCGTTTTTATAGAAAGTTCAACACGCGCGTGTACGTGTGTGAAGCTCTGCTTCTGAGCAGCATAGAGCATAACACAATAACAAATATCGGAGAACAACAATATGTAACAATCAGATCCTCCATGAGATCTTTAAGGACTTCCTCTATACCAAAGACGCCTCTACATAAAACATTTGTTTTTTCAAAAATGGTTCCCAAAGTTTGTGGATTGGGATTTCGTTACGGAGGGGATTCGGCACGTAGGCCACCATGCTGGGTCCATTGTTCCTAAGCCCCCAAGTGGGGGCACCCCCAGGAGGAAGAAAGAGGCGAAGGAGACAGAGGGCGGCCGACCCAAGGAGCCACGACAGTACAGAGGGCAGGGTCTCTACAGTTTACTTGAATAGAAACTTCCCCCGACAGACCAAGACAGCGAACTCGCTCCCCTACAACGGGACGGCAACGAGCCCAGCAGCCGAGTCCAAATGGTCCCAGGTAGACGATCCGAGCCCCAAAGGTTCCTGGCTGGCGTTCACGAAATGATCCCAGCAGAGGAGCGGAGACTGGCAACCGACCTACCGGAGGAGGAAGTAGTTCTCCTCAGAGCATATCATCCCTCCATTCACCGCCGAGACACCCGCCGACACTTCTACCCTGAAATAGACCACCATATGATGATAATGTTTATGGACGCTCAGCTGCTATGGTCATAAGCGCCCTTAAAACGCCAAAAGTGGCACAAGCTAGCTAAAATACTAAAACACTAAAAGCTACTCAATACGTAAAACCAAGTTAAAACACCGCACAGCGGCATAACACGCTAAAATAAAATTTAAAGTCATAAATATGTTAAAATGTTTAAAATACCTGAATCCTCGGAACCTAAATTCTAAAATTAGTTTTAGTTAATTGATGGAAATTAATTATTTCTCCACACTAGCCGTATATAGGCTAAGATATTTGATGGATAGAGTCAACATGAAAAATTGAATGCCATGGCCGGGATTTGAACCACGGATCTACTGGTTTCCGTCCAGTCGCTCTTAACCTTTGAGCTACCATGGCCAACGTGCCTTCCTGACATTAAATTCTCCAGTTGACTCGTAAATTTCCCCGGTAGACCACTAGGGGCTCTCGCATCCGAGATACACCGTTCGTGGCGACTTACTATTGTAAGTACTTAAGTCCCAGGCTTCATCATTTAACTCTTATTATTTTAGTTAATTGATGGAAATTAATTATTTCTCCACACTAGCCGTATATAGGCTAAGATATTTGATGGATAGAGTCAACATGAAAAATTGAATGCCATGGCCGGGATTTGAACCACGGATCTACTGGACGGAAACCAGTAGATCCGTGGTTCAAATCCCGGCCATGGCATTCAATTTTTCATGTTGACTCTATCCATCTAAAATTAGTATTTAAAAGGAATTCTAAAACTTTGGCCACCGAGTTTTCGTGGCCCGCCAGTATCTCTGCCAAGGTGGCCGGCAGCTGGAGAGACCGGCGGAGACAAGCGAGGCTAACACATTCCAAAACAACATGGTGGGCCGAGAGGGCGCCACCACAAAGCGGGCAGACCGGAGCGGGGCTTCTTTTTAAAAGATGGCTATGGCTAAAAAAGCAGTGACCGATGCGCAACCGAGCAAGTATTATTTCCTCTCGGTGTGAGGCACGAGAGGAAGTTGCCCAAGGAATCGGCAGCTCCTTTACCACTCTGAGTTTGTTCCCACGGAGAGAAGACCACTCATCGCGTCAGCACGAGAGTAAAGTCTGTTTAGTTAACGCGTGTGCACGTCGGCCTCTGCCTTTGACGAACCCTTATAATCGTTTTACAACCCCCGACCCTTCTCCCAGATGTTTCTGCAAGGTTGCCACCTTTCTCGATACGTCATGGGTGTCGTACGAGGTTTCGTCTAAATAAATTATCTTATGTCCATTACTGCAAAACTTCCTTAGTTTTGATATATATATACATCGTACTGCGAAACTTCCTTAGTTTATATATTGTGTGTATATATATATATATATATATATATATATATATATCGCCAAGCTACAAGTCTACTGGATTCCATAATAACCCTTATCTTATTCGAAGTGCGGTATTTGAAACCCAGCTCCTTTAGGAGACCGCGCAAAGTGAAGCGCCCATAAGGAAAATCACAAATTTCTTGCAAATGCGCAACCAATTCGTCTAAGGTGGGAGCTCTCTCTTTTGCATAGAATCTATAAATTTCTCGACGAATTAAATCGCATGTGAAATTATCTACTTTAGAGAAACGTTTCCTTTTGTTTTCACACTTGATCGGCGTCTTTGATATTCCTTTCGTCATAATATTTCTTACTGTATTTCTGTAAATATCCAGAATTTATCATCAGGTTCACTGCACGACCCCTTACCAAGATTATTTTTCAGCACATATTTATATGTGTTTAAAACAAGCGCTTGAATTTGCTTAGAAACAGTTCCCGTTATAATTTTGTTATTTTGAGGCTTTTCCAGTAATATAACTCGGCCCAGTTATTCACACTATTGTCTTCACTTTGATCATTTTCACTTGACTGAAAGTAATCTACTACTTCATTTGCATTTACCACTGCATTTCCCTCCCACGGTCTCCACATCGCGACAGACGACTAATTTCTACACGTAATGAAACAGCTCAATTGGATGTTGGAACTTTGGCAACTGAGACTCCACGTGGAGTAGACATGCGACTGTCACTTCGAGAAAATCTGGGTTGCTATTGGTCCTCAACGACAGTGTTCCATTTCTGAAGTGTGGAGATAGATTTATGACGGCCATTAGTGGGCGGGAGGCTCAGGTTCCTTTGACTCTGAACTGCACATGCGTTAACTAAAAAGACTTTACCGCTATCCGCAGAACGAGCCGAAAGTCATCCGAGCTAACAAAGGGGATGTAAATATTGGGCCATGTTGTAGCCGCCTTAGCTGCCGAATCTGCTAGTTCATTCCCCGTCAGTCCCGTGTGGCCAGCAGCACATCCACAGACCACGCTAACGCCGGAGGCGAGCAAATCGTGCAGGACATCCTGTATTCGTTGCACAATCGGGTGAGGGCTGTATAACTGACGAAGGCTTTGAAGGGCGCTAAGGGAGTCAGTAAGAATTAGGCTGTCACCCAGCTTCCGTCGAGGTACGAATAAAATTGCTTGGTATATAGCATACAGCTCGGCACTAAAAATGGAGGTGCTGCTACGGAAACCGAATGTAAAGGGTTCGGTTCCGTAAACAAATGCACAGCCAACTCCGTCAGAGTACTTAGAACCATAAGTATAAATTAAAACACTTCCAAGTTCCAAGGAGCCAAAGAAGATACATTCGTTCACCCCTAGGAAACATCCTAGGCCCACCATTTGGGAGATTATATGAAATGATAATGGAGATGAAATGGGTGGAGGATGTAATTAACCTGCCCAGCATTCACCTAGCGACCCGGGAAAACCCCTGAAAAACCCATGGGTCAGGTAGGTCGACCACGGGAATCGAACCCAGGCCTCCCGAATGTGGGCCACAGACGAAACCGCCTCGGCCATCCCCTCCGTAAAGTGTGTGGAAGTCATGCAAATGTAAGAAATCGGTGTTTTCTCTTCTTGTCCATTAGGACATGTGACGGTTATTTCTATTTCTCAAATATTTAAGAATTTGTTCTGGATTGTTCTGGAAAAGGTTATTAGGATAAAATAGGAAATGTGAAACTAGGTAGGCCACGGAATGATACAACGCAAGTTAAATACTACATACTATTGTTGCTATTGGTAATTACAATAAACTAGAAACTAGAAACTAACTTAACTAGAAACATCGTGTGCAGAGAACCCAAAATAATCAGATATCTTTGGCGTCACTTTGCAGAAAACGGTCCTGAGAATAACACGTGTTTTTGTGTCGCTATGCAAGTTTGCAGAAAAACGTTTTAGTTGTGAACGCATTTGGGTTGCTCTAGTGGTGTGTACCAGAAATATAAGGTTCATCAATGCAACAACAATTGTTTGTGAAAAGAGAGAATCTACATCATTTAAAATTGTCGCAGAATTTATTAATGGTTTCGTGGAATAAATGCCACAATATTTAAAGGAGAAGAATTGTTGTTATTTCGCAATAACTGTAGCATAAAAATTCCTTCATTCCGATACTGCTTCACAGCATCGCTTGAATTGATTTCCATTTTCCAGTAGAGCTAAGCTCTGGATCACTGTATTTGGACATATAAAGTTTACTGAAATCCAATTCGTAAGACCCTCATTCAACTGTTCGTTATTATGAAAAATTAGTAAGTACATTATAAAATTTGCTGCATTAAAATAATCCTATATAGTGTTGCAACAAATCAATTTCATAAAGTATTGTATCTTAAAAGATGTCAATAATAAGCCTCTGGTAAGTCCTGAAAACCCCAATAAAAGTTAATTTTGTTATTTTTAATTCCATAACAACAATAACCTACAGCTATATCTTATGTTATTTTCTCGCTTTAAACCTGCACGAAGACTTGTGAAATTTGCCGAAGTATACGCTGATTGGAGTGCATGGAGGTAGTGCCCATGCCTAACGAAGCACTCGTTAGTGAATAATAATAATAATAATAATAATAATAATAATAATAATAATAATAATAATAATAATAATAATAATAATAATAATAATAACAACAATAATAATAACAACAATAATAATAACAACAATAACAATAACAACAATAACAATAACAATAACAACAACAATAACAATAACAATAACAACAACAACAATAACAACAATAATAATAATAATAACAATAATAATAATAATAACAATAACAATAATAATAATAATAACAATAACAATAATAATAATAATAATAATAATAACAATAATAATAATAATAATAATAATAATAATAATAATAATAATAATAATAATAATAATAATAATAATAACAATAATAACAATAATAACAATAATAACAATAATAACAATAATAACAATAATAACAATAATAACAATAATAACAATAATAACAATAATAACAATAATAACAATAATAACAATAATAACAATAATAACAATAATAACAATAATAACAATAATAAGAATAATAACAATAATAACAATAATAACAATAATAAGAATAATAACAATAATAACAATAATAACAATAATAACAATAATAACAATAATAACAATAATAACAATAATAACAATAATAACAATAATAACAATAATAACAATAATAATAATAATAATAATAATAATAATAATAATAATAATAATAATAATAATAATAATAATAATAATAATAATAATAATAATAATAATAATAATAATAATAATAATAACAATAATAACAATAATAACAATAATAACAATAATAACAATAATAACAATAATAACAATAATAACAATAATAACAATAATAACAATAATAACAATAATAACAATAATAACAATAATAACAATAATAACAATAATAACAATAATAACAATAATAACAATAATAACAATAATAACAATAATAACAATAATAACAATAATAACAATAATAAGAATAATAACAATAATAACAATAATAATAATAACAATAATAACAATAACAATAATAACAATAACAATAATAATAATAATAATAATAATAATAATAATAATAATAATAATAATAATAATAATAATAATAATAATAATAATAATAATAATAATAATAATAATAATAATAATAATAATAATAATAATAATAATAATAATAATAATAATAATAATAATAATAATAATAATAATAATAATAATAATAATAATAATAATAATAATAATAATAATAATAATAATAATAAAACGACAGCCCTTAGAGGCCCAAGGCCTACCAACCCGACTGCTGGCCTCACGCCCACTTACGCACAGCAGAGGTGGTCGATCATCCAACCAGTGGTCAGCATCTCGGCATCCTGTAGCCTGAACGTTGCTTTCCGTGACCAGGGTCGCTTACCTAGCGTAAGCTCCTCACTTTTCTCACGATGCTGAGTGGGCGCCGGTCTTATACCCGGCCCTAAAATCCGCACCACATGGGTGGGATCGAACCCGGGCTGCTTTCCGTAGCCAGGGACCAGGGCATGCTGCCTTAGCCCGCTACACCACGGCGCAGGACCGCTAGTACATAGGTGGTCTGAAAAGTTTCCGACCTAATAAAGATACAAGATATTTTTTTCAGAATTTTTTTCAACATGGTCTCCTTGTATGTTTACACACTTCTCCCAGCGATGCTCCCATCTCTGTAACTAATCCAAATAGTACTCCGCGTTTTTCTCTCCAAAATAATTGTTCACGAAAGTGATCGTCTCTTCATTTCACGAAAAACTCTGTCCTCCGAGCACAATTTTCAGATGAGGGAACAAAAAGAAGTTGCTTGGGGCTAGATCTGGTGAGTAAGACAGTTAAACCGTAATTCGTAGATTTTTCGCCATTGCAACCGCAGAAATGTGAGACGGTACATTGTCTTGGTGAAACAGGATTTCCTTTTTCTGCAAATGTGGTAGGTTTTTCTGCAAGTTCTGCCATCAGCTTGTCAAGTAATGATGTGTAGCATGCTCCTGTAATGGTTTTACCCTTTTGAAGATAATCGATTAAAATAACTCCATGACTACCACAACAAACATTCGTTATCACTTTCCCCCGCCGAAAAAAAAAAACAGTTTGATTTTTTTTTGGAGCAGGGGTTCCCCCTTTGCACTGTTTGGACTATATTTTTGTTTCGGGCGTATAATGGTGTATCCAAGTTTCATCTACAGTAATTAATCAATCGGTGCCAAAATTCGGATTTATTACGCCTAAGCTACGCCAACAGAGAGTTGGAAACGTTCATTCGAACACGTTTTTGGTCTAACGTGAACAAACGCGGCACCCAGCGCACGACAGCATTCTCATGTCTAAATGTTGATTTACTATGAGATAAGCCGTTCTTTTGACATGTTCATAGTCCCTGCTATCTCTCTCACTTTAATTCCGAGGTCATCTAGCACCATTTGGTGAACTTCGGTGATGTTTTCGTCGGTAGTTGCTGTTTTTAGACGCCCCGAACGTTCATCGTCTCCCCATCTCTTACGGCCACGTTTAAATTCAACTGCCCAAAATTTCACTGTGGTAAATGATGGTGCAGAGTCCCCATACACAGAAATGTGTAGTGTTTAACGCCCGCTTTTACTACATACGGCACCGCAGGCGGTGACACTGATGATACATGAGATGAAGATGGAGCACCGGTGGAATGAGATGGTGGGGGAAACCGGAGGTCCCGGAGAAAACCCGCCCCAACGCCGTGTTGTCCACCACAAATCTCACTTTGCGGTCGCCTGGGATCGAACCCGGGCCGCCTTGGTGAGAGCCAAGCGGTCTAACCACTGAGCCACGACGTGGCCCGCCCATACACAGAATCCAACTCATCTTTGATTTGCGTAGGCGTATTGCCCCTCAAAAACAAATATTTAATGGCAGCTCGATACTCGATTTTTCCATTTTCATAAAAAACACTCACAACAACTCGCTCAAACGACTATTACGTAACAACTGAACGTCCAAAATGGCTGAAACTTTGGTGAGTAAATATCAACAGATTAACTAACGAATTTTACTAACTTTTATTTACGAGTGCTGCCATCTTATTGAGGTACTACCCTCGTATTACCCGAGACAAATAGCTTGAGCTTTGTTTATGTTTGGCGGTAGTAGGAACTAACCTGTTGTTATGGCTGGATATATGCTGAGTATTAAGTTATTAATCTAGTTCTTAACTGTAGTGCGACGCATGAGTACCGCAGTACATTGTAGTGTCGTATCACGAAGTAGGTGTTACTAAGAATAATAGAAACTCCAAGAAAAGTCACCTCGGAGGGTTGTAAACTTCAAAAACAAAGGGATTATTCAGAATGATTCAGAATATTCTCCAGTTTTGCACGGAAGAAAAGCAGAACGGTCTAGTTCTTCCTTTGCTAAGAAACAATGGCTAGAACGGCTGCGTCAATAAGAAAAAGTGAAGCCACAATAAAAACGATAGTTAAAGAATTTGATAAACCTGATGTTTCAGGTACACGAGTTATTTACTCCAGGAAAACAACGTAATCTAATAAAGAAGTCTGAGATAGAAATTTCGATAAATGCGTCGTTTGAACAATTTTTTTGTCGAGTATTATGAAGTAAGTAAAGAAATTCTAATAGCAAAGAAGTTATTTCATGCAGTAAATGAGAAAATTAATTTCAGTTTTGGACAGAAAACGTTCTGTGGAATATTAAATGGAGCATATTCTCCTCTTCCTGTTTGATTAATTCGTTAAGAGTAGAGATAAATGTTTTGGCTTCTCTGTTCAGTTTAACGCCCCGACCAAAAGTTCATACTTTCCTTGGTTTACGAATATTCTTCTACCCTTACCTCCACCAAGTCTCAGTTGTATTTTGATATGGAGGTTTTAATAAGATATGCTAACGATACACAACTCAGATGAATGCCCAAGCCAGCCTCGTTTCAGGTGCACAGCTAGAGATAATTGCATGTGATTCACCACTGTAACCTTTGTTTCGTTTCCATGGCAACGGTCTTCCCCTCTTACTTCATAACCCTCCTTGAGAGACATCCGTCTTGTATCTTGTTTTAAAAAATCAGACTTTTGTACTATCACTGCTACTGCAAAAAGACCTCGGAAAATAAATCACCTGCGTAATACCTTAATACCGGACTGAAGCAAGAAGTCTCTGAACCGAACAATGAGATTTGGACGAATATTTCACCCTCAACCTGAGAGGATTTATTAGACTGCCTGAATTTATATGTATCTGTCCTACAAACCACACACCAGTTTTCTAAAGTTTTCTTTGTTTCCTGTCTTATGTTTTCCTTCGGATGTTACCTTTGACACGTCATTTGCGTTTTGGGATTTAAAATGTCCGGATTTTTTTGTTTCTACAGGACCCAAATGGCTTAACTAACCCCACAAATTCACTCACTTACTTCTTGTTTTTACGAAGGTGCCCTTTATTAATCGAAATGCACTTTTAAATAACTAATTTTAGTTTCAGCATCTAGAAGTAAATAACCAGTTTTCGTTCTATCAAAACATCTTCCTAATTGGAATGTGTAACTCTCATTAATATGCCCGTATTATCTAATTAAACGATTTCTAGGTAAACATGTATTATTATGAGCGCTGTTCAATAAACAATGATCACATTTTTTTTTGACAACGTACCTCTACTATCCTCATAATTTTGATGGTGCTTCTCAAAATAGTTTCCCCTGAATGCGATGCACTTATCCCAGCGTTTCTGCCAGTCTTCAAAGACATGCTGGAAACCATTTTTCAGAGATCTTTCAAAATCGCCTCCGCAGCCTTCACCACTGCTTCTGATGATGCATAATGCCTCCCACGAAGGCGTTTCTTCAAGTTAGGGAATAGAAAAACTCACATGGGGCTAAATCCGGACTATAGGGAGGGTGAGGGATGCACTTCACGTTGATTTTGGCAAAATATTCAGCAACAACATTAGCAATATGTGGCCGCGCATTATCGTGGTGCAGCATCCAACCTTCTTCACGGAAATGCGGTCTTTTGTGCTTGATATGGACTTGCAATATTTTCAGGACATTCCTGTAGTACTGTCCAGTTACTGATGTGCGTGCAGGTACAACATGCTGATAAACCATTCCATGAATATCAAAGAATGAGATGAACATAACTTTCCCAACAGAAGCAACCACTTTTGCTTTTTTTTTTGGGGGGGGGGGTTGGTGTTGAAAGAGATTTTCGCACTGAGCTTTGCTGTTTGCTCTCAGGATTAAAATGATATAGCCAAGTTTCATCAGCAGTAATTACGTTTGAAAGAAACTCTGGATCTTCCTCTAACATCAACTTTAACTGCATGTTACCTCCATTACAGCGGTAGGTGATACTGAACATGTCTGAACTTGCCTGGCTCTCACAGGCAGGAACCAGAGTACCAACAATGAAACTACTATGACATGTTTGTTTCACATTCAGCTACCACATTATAAAATTGAATTTCAGTGCAAAAATTTATGACCATAAAATAATTAGGATCATTCTTTATTGAACAGCCCTCTTATTTTTAACGTGTAGTTAACGTGTGTCTTAAATGTTTCTCGATTGTTTCTTTGTTTAAAAGTAATCGCAAATTTCATGTGCTGCTTGTTCTGGTTTCAGCCGAGAGCCAAAGAAGAACACAGCAGCAACAACAGAGACAACAGTATCCTCCATATCCCACGGATCTTCCTCCAGATCAACAGCAATATGGAGGTCCCCACAGGAGCTTGGGTAATCCTGATCCAGCAATGCACGGGGGCCTGCCCATGTATCCAGCGGGTGCACCTATGTATCCTGGAGGCGGATCCATGTACGGCAGCGGTGCAATACCGTCCATCAACCGAAACGGCCAAGGTGCCGGAAGAATGATCCCACAACACTACGACAGAGGCATTCCTTTTGGCCAGATGCCACCCGCTCAGATACCCTATGGTCCTGGGGTGCAGATAATGCAGCGAGGAATGTATCCCGGATATGGTGCAGCCGCGGGCGGCGCAGCAGGGATACCCATCCTCTACAATGGTGCTCGGGCTTACCCTCCACCCTACGACAACGGACGAGCTTATCCACCACCCTACGGCAGAAGTCAAGGACTCCCTTATCCGCCAATACCCGGTGATCTTCCAAGTTACAGAAATGGAGCAATAATGCCAATGCGTAACGCAGGAGGTCAATTTCGTGATCTGGATCCCGAACCGGGTCTGTATGAGGGCGATGTTGTACCTGATGATTTAATGTATCCAGTACCTAGGCCCGGAGGTGAAATAGACTGCACCCCGAACTGTAAAGAGGAAGAGTTTGCGTGCGTTAGATCCTGCACGTGCATTCCGAAGACCTGGCACTGTGACGGCGATAACGATTGTGTTTTTTCAGAGGATGAGGTGGGCTGCTCGATAGTGATCCCAAAAGATAGCGATGACTGCCTAACTTCTGAGCACAATGTGCGGTGCCCACGTACGGGTAAATGTATCCGGGACCAATGGCTTTGTGATGGAGAGGATGACTGTGGTGACTTCTCGGACGAAACACATTGTGGTAAGTACCAAACCACTTACTTTTAATACTGAACAGTAGAAAGGTGCTAAGTGCCTAATTCATAAAAAGTGTGATAAGTGCCTTGAAAGGTGCAAGATACCGGGGAGATACCTGTGAAAAGGGCTAATTCCATTGAGATTTTCAAGTGGTTAGAAATGCCAACATCAGATGGCAATATTGCTAAGTTTCCTTATGTAACCATAAGAATGTTATATTGTCCCATTTAATTGTGTGTGGTTCTCTTTAGTGTCAAGGTAATTGTAGTCATAGAGTATCATTCTCTCATATTTTATTCTTCAAATTATCGGCTATGTATATATGAGATAATCTCCACTAAAAACCCGAGCATTTCTGAAGCTGTCAGCATCACATACGACTCATCAGATATAGAAAGTGTATTAGTAAAAGAGTGTTACACGGAGATACAGTGCGATCCACATAAACCTGAACCATTGCCATAGGCCATAACTTTTCAACCAATAATAGGACACATGTGCAACTTTGAGAGAATATATTACACACTTTTATTATTTATCCAGATTTATGAACCCTATTTTACACAGTGGTATATTAGGGTTAGAGTTGATACATAAAAATATACAATTTTAACAAAAATATTTTAAATACTAGAAGGAAGAAATTATGTTTTATTCTGATGCATTTTAATTTAAACTATTTCAGACGTTTAAACACTGAGTTTATAAACATCATGAAGTACTTATACTGTTGTGGCTTCATTAGCAAAGTTGTGAGCGGAGCAGAAAATTCAGTTCCTAGAGAGTCTAGCTTGAATATTAATTCTTGTCTTTCTCTCCAGAAAATGGGACAACAGAAAAGGAGATGAACCACAGTTTGAAATTCTTCACTACACATGCACTCGGGGTTGGATGTTAAGTGAAAGCGTGATAATTATTCACTAAATTTACCATGTCCACTTAAAAATTGTGTCAAAACAAAATTTGGTACAAGAGTTTCACTTTTTCCTCTGTCATATACACTAGGGAAAAATAATATTTTTGTTAAACTTCCATTTGGAGTTGTTAGCTATTGTTGGTTCCATTCTTCAAGAATATGTTGATGTATTATTCTCCTTACAGTAGAAATATGACATAAAGAGTATGTCACAGGAAGATTGGATTCTGCAGCCTTCTTTGCCAAGCAATCAGCTCTCTCGTTACCTAAAATTCCACTGTGTCCTTTAAGCCATCCCATGCAAATATGTCCTGGATGGTTTTGAAGCAAGGTTCTGATTTCATGTGCTAATGAATTTAAGTTGTATTTATCATTAATAGCGAGTAGAGCTGATTGTGAATCACTAAGAATACGTCACTGTTCCTATTAACAGTACACCATTTTATAGCTTCTTTAATTGCTAAGAGCTCCGACTGGAATACAGAACATTCAGGTGGCAATTTAAACATGGAGTGAGTTAGTTCCATTTGGTTTTCATAAACAACAAAAACACATCCTACTGCAGATATATTATCTTCAAATTGGTAACACGAACCGTCTGTATATATGTAATAATCATGAAAATTACATATTTCCTTTAAACAGGTTACAAAACTTGATGGGTGTCTTACTGTGGTAGGATGCTCCGGGATTTGTAGTTTTAAGTGAGACAAATAAGACGCACGTTCACGTTCATGTCTTAAATTCGTAATAGTTGCTGCTGATAAACCAGTGAGAGCCAAAGGTTCGATGTTAGCTATATTCTGAGCTGCATCAGTGCAGATTGTACGATATCCTCGAATTATGCGAAGGAGGAATCCCCTTTGAATTTGTGCAAGTTTTTTAACTGCCCATTTTTTTATTAAGAACATCCTGGAATGTAGATACAGCATACAAAATTAGGGGCACTACAGCACCTTGATATATAATTTTAAGATATATTATAATATATTACACACTTGGGAGGTTACATTACACTATTTACATCTCAGAGAAAATGTTATAATGTGACGACCTGATCTTCATTTGTGAATATTAAGGAACACGTGGTCAGGTCGAACACGGGGGCAAACACTCAGAGCAGAACTCCATGCTTTGGCGAGAGGTTGGAATTTCTTTATAAAGGTTTCATTTCTACAAAGGTAGGGTAAGGCTAATTTAATTTGGAATTCACTTAATAAGAATATTTACTACAAGCAGATTACAAAGGCGGCCATAATGGCCTTTTACCTGTCCAGTAGCGGAGTCATCTACACATGTTGCTCCATCAGCTGGCAGTTTCAGAGAGAGCGTCTATCGCTTAAAAACTTTGGTGGTGTATTTAATTCAGTGGGATTGTACTGTGACAGTGATTTTTTTTTTTATTTTGTGGCGAAACTATCAAACTAACATTTGTATACTGGGGACTACACAGTTATAATCTTTTCCTTTTTAAATTTGAATGAATCTAAATAATGGAGATGTTAATCTTATTTTCAAGAAGGTTGCATGGTGTTTTATATTCTTTTAGAGACAACATACATTTTAAATTTATATATCT
Organism: Mantis religiosa; assembly: GCA_030765055.1. Lineage (NCBI taxonomy): Eukaryota > Metazoa > Arthropoda > Insecta > Mantodea > Mantidae > Mantis > Mantis religiosa. Next base: position 58,242,994 of record CM060958.1, on the reverse strand, counting down.
GTGAACAAAACAAACGTTTCTTTAAGAAGAAGAAACAAGATTATATCAGTCTAAATGTAATGTAACACTATTTCAACATTAATGTAATATTTTAAGATCCATGTATCCATTAATCTTTGGGGAAGCAAGGGAGAGATGTCACAAATGACTGTTAATTACTCTCCGGTGACTCAAGTAGTAGGTCTGACATCACTCCTACTACTTGAATCACCGGAGTGTAATTAACAGTCATTTGTGACAATAAGTGTCCTCCACCAGCATTTATACATGTTTGCACTCGTCTCACCATATTCTCTGAAGTTTTAAGGAGAGTATCCTCGCCAATGTTACTTATTTCGGTTCGAATAGATTCCTTCATAAACTCAGTTGTCCTACGCCTATTATTGTACACTCTATTTTTAAGATACACACAAGAAAATATCCGGTGAGGTTAGGTCTGGGAATCTGGTGGGCCACAGACTTTTTGAGGTTATTCGATTATCAAAGAAAGTGGTTACAAGTTCCATGGTGTCATTAGATGTATGGCACGTTGGTCCATCTTGCTGGAAATAACCTTCTCTCAATTCGATATCATCTCCGTAAAACTTCAGAAAATATGCTGAGACGAGTGTAAACATGTATAGATGCTGGTGGAGGACACTTCCCACACTTTCTCTGAGATGTAAATAGTGTAATGTAATCTTCCAATTAATGGAAATTAATTGTTCTTTCACACTGGCCGTGTGTAGCTAAAGTATGGAAAGATAGAGTCAGACTGAAAAATTCAATGCCATAGCCGGTATTTGAACCACGGATCTTCTGGTTGCCGTTCAGCCGCTCTAACCCTTGAGCTATTACGGCCAACGTGCCGACATGACATTAAATTCTCCATCTGACTCGTGTTGTTCCCGGTAAACCACTTAGGAGTGGTTTAGAGCACTTTAGACTGGTGGTCTAGACCAGAAGATCCGTGGTTCAAATCCCGGCTATGGCATTGAATTTTTCAGTCTGATTCTATCTTTCCATAATTTAGCCTACACACGGCCAGTGTTTAGCCCAGAGGTTCTACTCCCATTAGTCCTGAACCCGTAGGTACTGGACCCGGGCCTCTTTCAACCATGGAGTTATCTGAGCTGTCCCAAAGGGCGCTCGGCGTCCTCCGTGGGGCTTTCCATGGGACAAGACCTAGAGACTAACAAGCCCCCCCCCCCATATGGTCCTATGGACTCAAGACGGGATGGAAGTGGATACACCACTTACGCGCGTCAACACTCAAGTTGAAGACTACAGAAAAACTTCGGTGGGGCCGCCTGGTGATCTAGCACACCTTCTACTAGCTATGCTGGCTAGTACCCGGGAGAATTAATGGCTTCCCTCAACCCCGTCGAAGACGTACCCGATTCCCACGGGTTTCGGGAACACACTGCCTCCTCGAGTCCATCCCAATCCGAACAACTCCTGAAGGAGGGGTTCGGCTGTTCGGCCCGAGGTTCCTCTAGTAACGTCAGAGGTACCACGAGTGCTATGGTTCTGCAGCGCCCGCACTTTGGCAGCTGAAAGGGACGGATCCCTTTCCCTACGGGAACACGGCCGGTGTGAAGGAACAATTAACTTTCATTAATTGACCTAATAGTGGTTAACTATAGAGCCCGGGCCCTAACGTACTTACAGCATAGTAAGTCGCCATTAAGGTAGTTGTCTCATGTGTTTATGAGAACTCCTAAGTGGTTTACCGGAAAAAACACGAATTAGTTGGAGAATTTAATGTCATGTCGGCACGTTGGCCATAGTAGCTCAAGGGTTAGAGCGGCTGGACGGCAATCAGAAGATCCGTGGTTCAAATCCCGGCTATGGCATTCAATTTTTCAGTCTGCCTATCTTTGAAGTGGTTCAGGTTTATATGAATCGCACTATAGGAAGGGTGCGTAAGGTAAAAGTCTTCAAAAGGGGGGGGGGGCGGTTACATGCAAGAAAGATTCAATCGGTTATCTTGAAATCTCGTTCTTCAATAAATGCAATTACAATCGAAAAATCAAGAATTTGAAGGCCATGGAAAGGAGTGAGCATAAAGAATATCGTATGCAGATCTGTGGTGATGGTGGAATTAGGTTGATGGCACTTTGCACCTTTCTTTACAATCTACGTATAAATTGCTCTCAGCACCAAACAATTTCAGCTGTGTCAGCAAACAATGTATAAGAAACTCTCGTTTATAGTTCTGAAAAGAAAAATGATGAATAAATAATTAAAACACACAATTTTTTTTTGTTATAACTTCTGTTCATAAATTTTGCACTTTGCACCTTTCTACTGTCAAGTATCCAATTCACTCGTCAAAAAAAAAAAAAAAAAAAAAAAAAAAAAAAAAAAAAAAAAAAAAAAAAAAAACAGGTACAGAAATAAAACATGGACTTTGAACTTGCTGATTCTGAAAATGCAGTTAGATTTTCTCCATCAACCTGCAAAATTTTTCTTATACAGGTTTCTAAATTCCTATATCTAAAAACAGAGATTATTGTGGTCTACACATATTTATACAGCATACTCAGGTGAATGGTTGTAGGAAATGGCTTTTTGTGGTTGTTGTTGGCTACTCAGTCGTATTAATAATTCTTGGTTTGTTGTAGAATTATTTGGTTTAATTCTTGAATCAATGTTTGTTTATCGACTTGGATTGGTGACCACCATTCAAACTTCGAAATCTTCGCTTCTCTTCTTAATGCACATGAACACGCTCTTCCCGTCGTAGTATCAACTTGTAAGTAAAGTTTTTCTACACGTTCTTCCTGTCGTAATATCAACTTGTAAGTAACGTTTTCCTACACGTTCTTCCTGTCGTAGTATCAACTTGTAAGTAAAGTTTTTCTACACGTTCTTCCTGTCGTAGTATCAACTTGTAAGTAAAGTTTTTCTACACGCTCTTTCTGTCGTAGTATCAACTTGTAAGTAAAGTTTTCTAAACACGTTCTTCCTGTCGTAGTATCAACTTGTAAGTAAAGTTTTTCTACACGTTCTTCCTGTCGTAGTATCAACTTGTAAGTAAAGTTTTTCTACACGTTCTTCCTGTCGTAGTATCAACTTGTAAGTAAAGTTTTTCTACACGTTCTTTCTGTCGTAGTATCAACTTGTAAGTAAAGTTTTTCTACACCTTCTTCCTGTCGTAATATCAACTTGTAAGTAACGTTTTCCTACACGTTCTTCCTGTCGCAGTATCAACTTGTAAGTAAAGTTTTTCTACACGTTCTTCCTGTCGCAGTATCAACTTGTAAGTAAAGTTTTTCTACACGATCTTCCTGTCGTAGTATCAACTTGTAAGTAAAAATTTTTTACACGTTCTTCCTGTCGTAGTATCAAGTTGTAAGTAAAGTTTTTCTACACGATCTTCCTGTCGTAGTATCAACTTGTAAGTAACGTTTTCCTACACGTTCTTCCTGTGGTAGTATCAACTTGTAAGTAACGTTTTCCTACACGTTCTTCCTGTCGTAGTATCAACTTGTAAGTAAAGTTTTTCTTACTTCACCATTCAGTTCGAACCATATTCTACCAACCTCTCTAACTTTATCACGTGAGTAAAGTAGCTCACCCTTCTCAAATGTTACATTATTATTGGTTTCTCAATTTATTCCGAATTTTCGCATTGGTTTTCAAAACTCTTATGACTCACTGACGTTCCGCCCACCCTGAGTTGGGGAACGCCTACCCTGAGTTGTTTGTAACGGTACACATCGTTACCAAATCAGCGAAGTAAATCTCTTTAGCGTTCACGCTCAACTACATTTTGAAATTCCTTTGTCCCAAAACATTCCTAGCTGAAAGAATACCATAGTCGTCAGACATTGAACTTATACTAACACAAAGAAGGTAACGGGCCCTTCTTTCCTGTCTCTGCGATGTGTACAGATTTTTACAAGAATATTTTCTCTTTCTTGCCCGGATACTTGTATATATGTTATATTAAATTATATTCTTCCCTTCTTATTCTTTAAGTCAACTGCTATTTTAATCATTCTAATTTCATATTATTATAACAAGATTGTTATATTAGTTTAGCAAAGCATTTCTATTAATTTATCTTCTCTTTTAATTATTTGACTTCGATTAATTCGCCGCCTCCTAATCGCTGCCTGATACCGCGGTTACAAGGGTTGAGTCTTTATGATGACAGCTTCCTTCTGTGGGATATATATCCTTCACGCTTCAAAAGACACAAGTAGTCACTTAACATTGAATGGTTCTATCTACCTTTGTATCGGCTTTACATTGCAAAATATTCTGATGGAACCTTTCTCCGTGTTCGTCAGTAACCGCTCCCAAATTCGTAGGTAAGAAATCTAAATGAGAATGAAGAAAGTACATTTTTAGTAACATTCTGCATCTAAGATTTTTATAGTTCTCTAAAAGAGTTCCCACTAATATGTCATTGCTTTCTGCTCTTGTATTCCCTAGGAAATCTTCAACGACATCCTTAAAAGAACTCTAGGCTGCAAGTTCTGACTTAATTTTTCTTCAAAGTTCTTATCATTCACTAACTTCCTAATATTTTGCTCAATAAAAATCTTCTCTTTCAATTTAGTGTCACTTAATTCAGGGAAATCATTAGTATTTTTGTCCATTCCCTTGACAAAATTCTTCATAGGGCCAAGCTTAATATGTAGTGCAGGAAGGAAAACATTTTTTGAATCCACCAAGCAAATGCATGTATCTGAAGGGTTTAAACACCCAATGTAAAATACATTTTACATATTACATTTAAAAGGTAGTTCACATTAAAGCCAAGAACAGAGAAGGTCACTTCACTAACTTTTATCATACTCATTTCAAACACAATGCACTTACAAATATACAGTAAGTTCAACTATGTTATGTAACTTGCAGATCACAACTTTTAATCCTGACGTGATAGACACTCCACTGTTGACTAGTTTGTTAATTGATATTAATCAGTTTCCTTTTTTAGTTGAACTTTCATATTGCTACAAGACATTGTACTGACCTTAACCTGTTAATACTCATGCTATCAGGTCATCAGATGGCAGCAATGCCAACACAATAAATTAATGTCTGTTTTGTGGTTACATTTAATTAGTGTTTACAGTTTAGAGAAATGTTATTTTGTACACATGCTATTTTGAATTTTGATTCAACAAGATAATACATCATGCCATTATCACAACAGTCAATCATTATTATAAGTTTCTCTCACATCACTAGATTGTATTCTTGTTGTCAGCCAAACCAAATCACCTAATACCCTTTGAATCCCTTTGTGATAAATGAAGGGTTACTCTTTGCTGTCCACTTGGCAATTTATTATACAGATGGGAGCGTTTTGATTGTACGACAAGATTTTGATTGCTTAGAAACACTGAATCCTGGTGAACATTGGTGAGGTAAGTAAATGTCTGTTTTGGTACCTATTGCTTGTTGTTCTTCACCTTCATTATGCAGGGGTGGGGCAAATTTTGATACATTGGGTATGCGGAAGAATGGATACAAACATAAAGTAATTTGATATAGGTTGACATTTAGCTCAGTTGATGAACCATCTGCCTGCTGTGCAGAAATCTCAGCTTCGAATCCTATCTGGAGATAGGAGTTTTCACTCTTTCCAAAATTATTCCTTATCCTCCCCCAGTCTTCTGGAAGGATGAGCAGAGTTCGAATTTTGTGGGTATGATGTAATGCATGGTGCCCAAATATAAATCAGAAATTCAATGATAACTAGAAGAATGATCAACAAAAGCTGAGAATGACTTTTTTCCTCTGTTGTATAAACTCCCTTTGAATATTTACCTAATTTTTTTCAAAGTAATACTCTCCTACTTGAATAACCCTTTTATATATCGTCAGTCTTCGAACACACGGTGCAGACCATTCATTGTTATGACCTCGAGAATCATTGGAGAAAAAAATCACAAGGCACCAGGTCGGTGTTATAAGATCGATGGGGCACCCAGATAATCTTGACTATTAACTTAATTTGTGAAGCCACGCTTTGTCATGATGAACTCGAAGCCCAGCGCTATGAAATTCAAGTCATAACCTTGCAATGGGCTTCTTCAGCTTAACCAGCACTGATGTGTGCTGCTGTAACAGTACTGTCGATAGGTAAACTGCTTACTAGTAAATCATTCCATTAGTCAAAAACATGATCACCATCACCTTCCATACATATGAAACAATTATCCCTTATTATTAAATTTTAGATGAGTCGCATTTTTTACACATCTGCTTCACTTTCGTACCTATTTTGAGGACATGTTTCGCAAATCTTCGTTTGCATCTACGGCTCTTGTGCTCCCTTGTTTTGGTGTTGGACGACCTGGTAGTTTCCACACTATGCAATCTTGTTCTCCTTCAGGGTTATAATAATACAACCATGACTCCTCTCTGGTGATAATATATTCCAGAAATGAATCAACTTCATCAGCAAAGAGACCCAGCACTTCAGAGAGTGTTTCCATTCGCACAGCCTTTTGTTTGGGAGACAACAGATATGGCACCTAACGAGCACAAACACATGTTATTTGGGAATGATCATGTATAATTCTGAAGATACTGCTATATAAAACCCTCGACACTTCACTGAGTTTATGTAACCTTAATGTTAATTAAGACTAGGCCTACCATACTCAACAAAGAGAACTCGGCCTCTACTGAAGGCATTGAACCATAGGGTGGTGCATTCTTCACAGAGAATTATCTACTAGTGCTGCCGGACACTACAGACAAAACTCCACTGTTTTCAAATCTTCATGTACAGATAAGAAGCTTCAAGAAATCTAGAGGAAATAAATCAGTCTTTGTTGATCAGCTCTCGTGTATACTAGTTAGGCAATTTCTGTCAGGCAATATGTTCCAAATGTGAAAAGTCGTTGATATGATCATTACAGTTAAAGGTTCAAGGGTGCAATAAAATATATATATAAAAGAATAAACTTCATATTAGAATGTTCTCTTGTGAATTTTTAACACATGAACTTCAGCTTCTGCATATTTCTGTTGTCTAGTTCATTTGTATGAATTTCTTGGCTGTATTTTTAAAGATCTGAATCATCTCATCAGCAGTAAGTGGTATATACTTGCAAAACCCTTTAATTTAAGATCTACAAAAATGAAATTCATATTGGTAAAATCTTGGTCATTTGTTTTCTTTATCACATTCTCTTACTGTAAAATTCATCTGGTATAAACTTTTGCTCAATTCAGGAATAGTGGCAAGGAGTCCAATCATGTTGAAAACACAACAGACCATACAAAAAACCTCCCATAATATTGCATACATAATTGCATAAACAGTATTTGTCTACTTACTTTTGCCCATTACTGTGTAATTACTTCATAATGATTACTTATCTAATGCCCTTCATTTATAATTATTAGATTAATAAGCTAATGCACATTGAGCAGTCAGTTGTCATTGTACTTGGGAGATGTATTTGGCTATGATGACTAGATTGTAGGATTAGGTACCATACTTTAATCAAAAACGTGGGCTATTCGGATAGTAAGTTACTTTCTATACCATTTACATAGTAGATGTTGCACTCTATTAAAAAGTACGATGCGCAAATTTTACTAAAAATACGAGTGATTTCAAAAACAGCATTTTAGAAGAAGTCCCTCGGGGCAAAATTGCTGGTGCAGTATCGAAGATCTACGCTATGTATAGTAAAATCCAGTTGGATAAAGAGCCCTTTGAACAAAATTATAAAAAGCCCAATATAAAAAGGACGTTCTTGACCATAGAAGTTAGAGAGAGTCCATAAATAATAACTCAATTTATTTATTTTCCCCCTCCCTCGCAAGTCTCAAGCTAAAATAAACTTGCGTTCTACTACGAATTTTATACTGTCAAGTTTGTAGTATAGTTCTAGCGTTTCTTCAAACAAACAGCTAAATGAATATCTTACAAGGGAACTATCACTATTCTTATACCTATATTCGCTTGAGAGTTTGATGGCATCATCTCTGCTCTACGTGGGGTCTCTGTGCTAAAAGTCGGGTGCGGAGTGTAGCTGGAAGCACCTGAAAATGAGACCAGAATATGTAGAAACATATAGACATAATACCACAACAGTACGGGAGGGACTGTTTACCCCTGCGGGCAGTGGTCCACGCATGGCAAACGTAAGGAGCACTGACACAGCTCACGAGGGATGTCCAGCATCTACGTGTAAGTGCTCGCATGCAGCACTTTTCAGGCTTCAGTTTTGGGCGTTGCGGTTCTACTCTGCAGCAGATTTTTTTTTTTTTTTCGAATACATGTATGAGCATAGTTATAGTTCCCTTATAACAATAGTTCTAACCGCTTGAGGTGACTACAGATCCGCAAGTATATTCCTGATTTGCACGTTACAAATTCCGCTCTTATAGCGTTGTTCAGCTACATTGTCAGAATACCGGAGGTTCCTCATTATCATTACAGACTGTAAGTTGATACTATTTGCCTACGAGCATATTTTCAATTGTAAATTTAGTACCAAATAAACCTGCAATTCTTTATTTCGCCTATAGAATTATATTGCTAAACATACTTCACACATGCGTGAGAAACGGTAGCATGCAACCTCACGCCGACATTGCCGAATGGCATTAAACAGAACTGTTCAGCGCTCGCCTCTGTGTGTGTGGGTAAAGTTTCCAGCTTGAATCTTGTTTAGGATTATTACTTTTTCTGGAGTTACTCCTTGTCCTTAAAAAACAAAACTCAAGTAACTTTAAGCCCTACGAATCCAGGGCTAATTTGAACACCAATTCATTCATAAGATCTCTACTATGTTAAAGGATTTTAATGAAGTTATCGCCTGTCTTACTCGTTAAAACGAGATCGGACATTACTTTCCGAATAGCCCTTAGACTAGTTAACATTCCCATTGAATCCTTATTATAAAATGTTTTAACATTAAGAATAGATAAGACTCCAGTGGTATTTTCACCTTTCTATCCTTTGCTGATTCATAGGTTACGAGAATAACTGCACTGCTGATCAGTTCATGTGTGAAAATGGTTTGTGCATAAAAGCTTCGTGGAGATGTGACGGTGACAACGATTGTATCGACTTCTCTGATGAAGTCAACTGTACTGACAAAAGGTAAGTACAACAAAATCTACTTCACTTTTTTATTTTGTTTTCAGAAAACAATACCTACATTAATATGGCATTTCCAAAACAGCGGATATCTTACGTTCACAGCAAATGGAAAAATTTAGTCTAATCCTGTTAGTCATCTTACTACACTAGACAACAAAATTCAACTTTTTTCTGTTAGAAAAACCAAAACTCTAGAATTCAATGTATTTGTTCATACTGAGCACGAATACTGCAATAAATTGTCAGATGCAGTTTAGTATTATTGTAATTACAACAATTATAATTTTAGAAAGAAGTCAGTAGAAAAAAAATTGTAATTTCCTAAACCTGGTACTACTTGACTAGGTTTATTTCAATTACAAACGTCTGCTTTTAGCTTATCTGCTGTAATGGACCTCAGGAGCATCCCTTGGCACTAACAAACAACAATCGGATAGTATGAATGTGCTCTGTTTACCTTGGTAACGTCTTTCGAATAATGAAATTGCTAGGTGAAAGCTCTCTCTATATTTATCACAAACTGCACCACAATTTTTAGGGAAAAAGTCTAAACGAGAGTGGTGAAAATGTATCTTCAATGACATTGAAATGTGTAATGTTTAACGCCCGCTTATACTACATACGGCACCGCAGGTGGTGACACGATGGTACATGAGATGAAGATGGAGCACCTGTGGAATGAGATGGCGGGGGAAACTGGAGGTCCCGAAGAAAACCCGCCCATTGATTGTTGTCCACCACAAATCTCACTTTGCTATCGCCTGGGATCAAACCCGGGCCGCCTTGGTGAGAGCCAAGCGGTCTAACCACTGAGCCACGGCGCGGCCCAAACAATGACAAATTGCACCCAATTTGATAAGCTAGTAACATGTTATCCTTTTTTGTCAGAAGTCCATCGAAGTGTTGATAGGAAAAGAATTCTTTGACTTCGGGTTCTATGAAAACTCCTTCATTAATTTTAGCGTACTTATTCTTGGAAGTTTTGAAAGTAAGTATCTCAACGCTAGTCCATCACGATGCGATGCTTTCACGATATTTTTAATCAGTCCCAGTTTGACCTGTTATGGAGAAAACAATTTTTTTCTAGATACTATCAACAGCTGCTGCTTTATGTTCATTGTTCCTGGTTTCAAAGTTTGGTAAAGAGGCAAGTCCTTCCTTTTGTCGTGGAAAGTCAGCCTGGCTGTCCCATTCGCATAGGAAACAACAATATTTTGAAAATCCTTGTTGTAAGCGTCAGCGATTTCTCCTGAAAAAAGTAATCCCAGATATATGCTATACAGTTAAATCAGACCACTATGGCCATTTTCACTGTCAATTGGTCATTAGCTGTACAAAATTAGTTTCTGTAGCTTTTTGACTGTTGTCCATGTTATCTTTATATTTTCCTTAAGGCAGCTCCTTTTTTAAAACAAATCTTAGAGGCGTTAATTTACTTGATAATCATGGATACAAATCTTTTTACATCATAGCATATTAATACTTGAAGATTCTATATATACTTGAAGTTTTCGTGAGTCTATAATACTTGAAGATAATACTTGAAGATTCGTCGTGTAGTGTAGTACTCAGTTAACAGCTGTTTGCTCCGAGTTAAGGGAATGGATTTGTAAACTAGTGTAGTCCTGTAGCTGGCAGTAATCTTAGCGAGATAGTTTAACTCTTTCATTCCCTTGTAGTCCTGCATGACACTTGGCCCAGTGAAGAGTGATTCTATTTTCCCTACTGAGGGCTATGATCTTTTCCCTGAGTTGAACAGCCAGGGGATGCGTTGTTAGCGAGGAGTGCTGCCTTCGAATCTATCTTCGAATGGTTTAAACTATTAAAAGTGTTTATCGTTTTAGCCTAGGTTACACATGTTTTTGTAAGTTGAATCAGATTTCAAAAATGCAATGTCACGGTTAGGAATCCATCCAATAAGAGCCGGATATTTATGGTTCGAGTTTCAGTGTAATAGACGAGGCGCTAAGGAAAAAAGGGGCTCCAGCATTATTACCAAACACCAAACAAAAATCTTTCCTTAGATCAAAGTCCACTGTCCAGCCGCAAGACACCAACGGCTGTCACCAGGCCCCACACACCGCAAATAGATGAAAGGAAAAGATGAAAAGCAAATTCGTGGAAAAAGGAGAAAAACGCTAGCATTCCCACATCCAGCGAAACCACGAAGAAACCGATGAAAATCGAACCTAGGTGCTCCTGACTGCTTCCCACCTCACCTTCTCACTTATTCCCTGGAGACTTATGCCCGATTTCGCCAACACATGTTAAAATCGACGTTAACAAATGTAACGTAACAATTGTCACAGCGTTAAAACTAATGTTAAATTTCTTGCATTTCACCAACCTGTTTTATTAAAATGTTAACAAACCTGTGTTAACGCCAAGAACCTTGTAAATGTCACAGTTATAGAAGGCTATGGATGATTTTCTGAACGTACCCCGATACGATTTTGTTTTCATTTTCGTCTGCACAAATGGCGGATGAACAAAATCGTAAATAAAGCCGTGAGACAAATTTCTCATTGACGGAGAAAGAATTGTTAATTGAAATGGTGACGAAGTGTAAGGATATCGTGTAAGGATGCAGTGAATGTAAAAGAGAAAGATGTCGCGGGGAAAATATTGGAAACGAATTTAATTCAAATGCATGTGTCACTACTACAAGCACCAAACAACTTGTCAGTATTACGTAAATTTGAAAAGAGGTACGAAGAACAAGTGCTTTAAACGTTTCAAAACGGGAGGTGAACAGTGTATTATCCACATAATTCAGTGAATTATAAAATCGCAAAGTTATTAATACTTGAAGCAAAGGCGAGATCGGCATATTCCTTTCGAAGTATATTCTACTCATTATTACGTAAATTTAAAACGAGGTGCGAAGGAAAAGTGACTTGAACGTTTCAAGACGGGAGGTGAACAATGTATTATCCACATTATTCAGTGAATTATAAAATCGCAAAGTTATTAATACTTGAAGCTAAGGCGAGATAGTCATATTCCTTTCGATGTATATTCTAACTGAGTATTACGTAAATTTAAAACGAGGAGCGAAGAAGGGCAAGTGACTTGAACGTTTCAAGACGGGAGGTGGACAATGTATTATCCACATAATTCAGTGAATTATAAAATCGCAAAGTTATTAATACTTGAAGCTAAGGCGAGATCGTCATATTCCTTTCGATGCATGTTCTAACCTCTCTTGTACTTCCGCAGTAACCTTCATAGCAACATGTTTCGACAGTCTATACCTCCGTAAAAACTTTTCTTCGGATAGTTCCTCAAAATCATTTCTCCTCATAGGCCGTACTCTATTATGAATGCCATTTAGACGGTCTTAAATATAGCAAATCGACATCAACAGTAGAGTTCATGCTCGGCATCTTGACTATTTACAATTGTTAAGGACTTAACATTAGAAATTCGGCTTCTTAGTTTAACATGAGATTACGCTAACACTTGCTGGTGAAATGCAATATTTGGTTTAACTATTGCTAAACTTGTGTTAAGTCTTAACATTTGTTGGTGAAATCGGGCATTAATCCAACCATGTAATCGTTTAGCCTCTCACCTATATGGCAGTTTGAATTAAATATTCACGTATCAATTCTACTTTCTTATTCTACGTTCTTCATTTCCGTTTCGTTTTTCGTTTTTTATGCTTGTATTTCATTTATCCACACACGCACACATAAACCATCCCTGAGGTAGGACAAAAACCCGAGCTACTTCAGGACTGTGATGGAACCCAAAACCAAGCGCTCTAGCGATCATAGCCACGAGGACCGGCATAATTAAAATGCACTGAGAGGGAAGTTTTTCTTCAACATAACTTGATTAAAAAGAGCTTAAATGTTTCCCCTTCAAATTTGGAGTGTAGAGGAAATTAAGATTCCCCCTTAAGAACCGTGAAACAAAACACGAGTGTTTTTATAGCAATAACTCCGCCTGTCTCAAGCGTACGAGGTACTCAAAACTGATAATATCTATATATTTCCACTGATGCATAAAATTAGTTTTCATGGTCGTAGATGTCAAGCTTTCTAAGAAAATAAGTTGTAAAAAATTGAAGTAGAAAATAAAATGCTCCATGAAAGCTTTATTAAACTTCCACGAGTGATTTGTTTTGTTTGTTTTTTCCTAGCGATACCTTTTACTGATACCTTTTACAGTATTAAAATGTTTCTGTAGAAATAAATTTACAGATAATACATATATTTCTCTGAAATTTAATTATGTATAAAATAATTCAAATCTTGAACTAAAAATTTTAAATGATATTAAGAAAAGTTTCATCAATTCATGCATACTGAATACATGAAGCAAATTGAATAAGGTATAATGATAGGGACATTTGAAACAGCCAGGAGGAAATGTTTTAAAATTGCACAGGCTATTTGCACATACCTACGCTTCTCAATTTAATTTCGCATTTACGAGGCGTGTGAGTAAAATAAGGTCTCCAACTTTATTTCATATAGAAATCGTGTTTATTGACAATGAATGTAAAATTGATGGAAAGGCGGAACTTACAGCTATTTTTCAACGAAATTACCATAGCGATCGATGCAATTTTGCATGCGCTGTGGAAGTTTTTGTATACCCTCGTCATAGCACTCTACCGCCAATTTGCGCAGGTAGCGCTCAACCTCGTTTTTCAAATCCTCGTCGGTCTGAAAATGTGTTCCACCCAGGTGTGACTTCAACTCAGGAAACAGATGATAATCACTAGGTGCTAAGTTTGGACTGTAGGGGTGATGGATGAGGATGTCCCATCGGAACTGGGCCAGGAGACCAACCTCGCAGACACCTTGCGATAATGCAAATGCTCAGTCAAAATCTTGTCAATCGTAGTCTTACTGACTTCAGGAATACGTTCGCACAACTCACGAACTGTCAAACACCGATCTTTAAGCATTTCTTGTCCACTTTTTCAATTGTTTCGGCTGAAACCGAAGGCCGACCAGAACGCTGTTCGTCATGGACGTCTGTAGATCCGTCTTTGAACTCTCTGACCCACTTTCACACGTTTTTGACGTCCATACACTGTGGCCCATAGACTTCGCATAACTGACGATAAATCTCAGTGGGGGTAGTGCCCTTGGCACTCAAAAAACGGATCACTGTACGTAACTCGCACTCGCGGTGGAAGTGATAGGAAGCTCCAACGCAAACGGCTGCCCAGCCAAGACTAATGGTTGCACCGGCTTCGTTGTAGGGGGGATTTGAAGGGATGAAACCAAGCTACACGCCAGTGTTGCCGGATCTCACGTAATAGCGTTTCTCACGGCTCCAGCGCCTTGGAAACCTTATTTTACGGACAAGCCTCTAAAGTAGCTAGAGAAGAAGAAGAAGAAAGCATTTGATGTGCTGCATTTATATTATCATCTCAACCATTATCGTTTATATGTATAAGTACATTAAGGATCTCGTTGTAGATACAAAGGGAATAAAAATTTTAAGTACGGGATGTCATATGCTGGTCTCAAATTTCTATACTTTTTCCATAAAATCTGAGAAGCAACTGAATTCAATTAATTATGATAAATAAGGCTATATTAACTAACTTTATATAGGCGACTTCTTCTCATATAGCTATGAGAACGAATGATGCTCGCTTCAGGGGAGCCAGACAGTATTCTGGGGTGAAATTTCATGAAATGACTTATTTCCAAAATAATCTTCCCTGATGTTTGTAGAAGCGAATAACGATATTTATTTTTCTGTCGCATAGTTTTAAAAGTCCTAAATAGACTCATTTTGAAAAGTCTGCACAGTGTGTCACGCCCCCTATTAGCCATTTGTAACTGTGTTCTCTCCTTGGTTGTAACCTTATTGAAGCTACATATCAGAGCACACCCTTGTTAGGAAAGAAAGTCCTTGTATTTACGTCCCCTATTAGGCTAATCGGACCAAAGATCTCATCAAATCTTTTCAATGGGAAACTCTAGATCATCCTCCATACAGCCCTGATCTGGCTCCCAGCAACTACCATTTGTTCCGCACTTGAAGAATCATCTGGGCGGTCAGCGTCTTCAACACGATAACGAAGGCAAAACAGTTGTGATACAGTGTTTAACACGTCAGGCGGCAGAATTTTATGAGGAGGGTATTCAAAAACTGGTGCCACTTTATGACAAGTGCCTCAATATTCACGGAAAATATGTAGAAAAGTAGATTAACGTACAGGCTTTCATGTAAAAATAAAATTATTGCGATATCTATGCACGCCTTTTTTTAATTTCAAAACGGTACCTTTATATATAATCTTTGCACAGAGCAAATTTTGTGAAGATGAAAAATGTTTTCATATCAGAGGAGACCAAGAAAATAAATGGATTGTTAGCTACATAAACAACCAGTTGCCAAAAGTTTAATAAAGAATATACATTTGAAACATCCAGAACTATTGAAAGTAGTGCAGAAGTAAATGTAAGGCTTTGTTATGGCTTGAGAAGCATTGGCAAGGGAATTGAGGCAGGTAAGACATTGGCTGCTGTTCTCAGTTTACCAGCCATCCCCGCCAAATTTAACAAAATATTTAATAATACCATACAGCAAGTGACCATGGAGTCTAGGAAGAAGAGAAGGAGTTAAACACGAAAGAGGAAGGATGTTGATGATGAAAAAGATGCAGAATATGAATCTGGGGAATTTCGGAAGTGTAGTTCCAACATAACTAAACTTTACTTTTTTTATCTTATCTCTGGGTGCACTCATATATAAAACTACTGCAGCTACAAGTCTACATTTTTTCTGGAATTAAAGCAATACTTAAACTATTTTTAAAGGTACTCGTAGAAAGCTATGTGAAAATTTGAATTTAAAAAGAAATATTGAATATTTTAGAAGTAAATTCAAGACATGTATTTAAAAAAAAATCATATATTCTTTATTAAAACTCCAAAATAAGATGTATTATCTTTAGTGAATTTTGAAATTGTTGTAAAGTAACAAGTAAAATTTTCAGCCCACTCTTATTTATTATTGTGATGGATGAAATATGGAAAATTTGCAAAAGAAGAACAGCAAAAACTATGATAGAATATAGAAATTTAAGACCAGTTTGGGCACAATCGTTGATATATGCTGATGACATCATATTAATAACAAATAGTAATAATAATTTACAATTAGCGCTAAATGAATGGAAAGAAGAATTAACTAGAAAAGGTTTAGATTTAAACATAACCAAAAGTAAAACCATGTATATAGGAAGGAAAGAAGAAGAAGAAGAAGAAGAAGAAGAAGAAGAAGAAGAAGACGAAGAAGAAGTTAAAATTAAATGTAATGATGAAATCTTAGAACAGGTAAACAGTTATGAATACCTGGGTACAATTATAATTAAGGATGGAAAAATAAGAGAGGAAATTTTAAACAGAATAAAAAAGGCCAATTGGGTCCACTATCAGATTAATAATACTATTGTGGGAAAAAAAGGAAATAACAAAAGATACAAAAATTATAGTATTTAAAACAATAATACTACCAATTCTATTATATGGAGCAGAGAGCTGGACTCTCCTACAGAAACAAGAAAGCAAAATGACAGCTATGGAAATGAGATATTTAAGATGAGTTGTGGGGAAGACAAGAAGAGATATGATTAGAAATGTAACAATAAGGGAAGAGTTGGTTACACACTCCGTTAAAGAAATATTGGAAAAAAGACAACTTAAATGGTATGGACATGTACTCCGCATGTCAGAAGAAAGAAAAACCAAACAATATTTAGAAGCAAGAGCAGAAGGTAAAAGAATTAGGGGAAGGCCACGCATGTTGCATCAGGAATACATTGAGAAGTTGGGGAAGGATAGAGGGAAAACTATGACAGAAATGAAGAGAATGATAATGGACCGAGAAAAGTGGAAGAAATGGGTAAAAGAGGCTTGTACTCCACGCTTAACAGCACAAAGGAGTTAGAAGAAGAAGAAGAAGAAGAAGAAGAAGAAGAAGAAGAAGAAGAAGAAGAAGAAGAAGAAGAAGAAGAAGAAGAAGAAGAAGAAGAAGAAGAAGAAGAAGAAGAAGAAGAAGAAGAAGAAGAAGAAGAAGAAGAAGAAGAAGAAGAAGAAGAAGAAGAAGAAGAAGAAGAAGAAGAAGAAGAAGAAGAAGAAGAAGAAGAAGAAGAAGAAGAAGAAGAAGAAGAAGAAGAAGAAGAAGAAGAAGAAGAAGAAGAAGAAGAAGAAGAAGAAGAAGAAGAAGAAGAAGAAGAAGAAGAAGAAGAAGAAGAAGAAGAAGAAGAAGAAGAAGAAGAAGAAGAAGAAGAAGAAGAAGAAGAAGAAGAAGAAGAAGAAGAAGAAGAAGAAGAAGAAGAAGAAGAAGAAGAAGAAGAAGAAGAAGAAGAAGAAGAAGAAGAAGAAGAAGAAGAAGAAGAAGAAGAAGAAGAAGAAGAAGAAGAAGAAGAAGAAGAAGAAGAAGAAGAAGAAGAAGAAGAAGAAGAAGAAGAAGAAGAAGAAGAAGAAGAAGAAGAAGAAGAAGAAGAAGAAGAAGAAGAAGAAGAAGAAGAAGAAGAAGAAGAAGAAGAAGAAGAAGAAGAAGAAGAAGAAGAAGAAGAAGAAGAAGAAGAAGAAGAAGAAGAAGAAGAAGAAGAAGAAGAAGAAGAAGAAGAAGAAGAAGAAGAAGAAGAAGAAGAAGAAGAAGAAGAAGAAGAAGAAGAAGAAGAAGAAGAAGAAGAAGAAGAAGAAGAAGAAGAAGAAGAAGAAGAAGAAGAAGAAGAAGAAGAAGAAGAAGAAGAAGAAGAAGAAGAAGAAGAAGAAGAAGAAGAAGAAGAAGAAGAAGAAGAAGAAGAAGAAGAAGAAGAAGAAGAAGAAGAAGAAGAAGAAGAAGAAGAAGAAGAAGAAGAAGAAGAAGAAGAAGAAGAAGAAGAAGAAGAAGAAGAAGAAGAAGAAGAAGAAGAAGAAGAAGAAGAAGAAGAAGAAGAAGAAGAAGAAGAAGAAAGAGAGAAGAGGAAGAGAAGAGGAAGAGGAAGAGGAAGAGGAAGAGGAAGAGGAAGAGGAAGAGGAAGAGGAAGAGAAGGAAGAGGAAGAGAAGAGGAAGAGGAAGAGGAAGAGGAAGAGAGGAAGAGGAAGAGGAAGAGGAAAGAGGAAGAGGAAGAGGAAGAGGAAGAGGAAGAGGGAGAGGAAGCCGGACCGAGGAAGAGGGAACGCCCTTGCCTCCCGAGGAAGCAGCGTCCGGAAGCCGGACCAGAGGACCCGAGGAAGAGGAAGAGGAAGACTCGGCTCTTCCTTCTCGCCTTCGTCAGCTGCCTCTTCCGCTTCCGCCTTCCTCTTCCTCTTCCTGCGTCCCGGCCTTCCTGCGTCCTCTTCCTCCTCCTCCCTGCACGCTCGTCCTCCTCCTCATCCTCCTCCTCCTGCAAGCGAAGCCCGACCGTCCGAGCCTCCTGCCAAAATCCCCATTGTTAGATCCGATGATTCAATCCCACCGCCCCCCAGCACCACTCTCATTTTAACCCACTAAAAAGGCCACTGCCATATAAGACTTAATGGTAATATTACCTTCAGTTTCTAATTTCGATGTGCCGCATATTCTTAGACATCCATGCATTTCACTACATAAGAACAACCAAAGAACTCTTTACTGTGCTTAAGGCATAGCATGTTATAGCAACAAATTTGCAAAGAGAAGCGACACAGTGAAAAATGTAACACTCTGGTCTGAACACACGCGTGTTATAAATATTCAGTCGACCATTACGAGCCTAAATGGTGGCCAGAATGGCTAAATTTAATAGAGCTCAGGCATTTCTCTGGCATCTGGTAATCTCTCTGGACCACCCAAGAAACTACATACCAAAGGAAATGTTTTTGTGAAAACAAGAGTCCAAAACATAAAGTAATAAACAAATAGAGAAAAAGATACATTTGCACATAAAGGAATAGCGTATTCTGAGATGAGTCTTAAGTATATATTTGCTATACAAACAGAATGCATAATGCAATGGTTTGTTACCTACAATTAAAATATAAGTATTTTGTTTACTATGACGCCATCAATTGTAACGATGTCCTGCAGAAGTTCTATTATGTCAGTAATTCCATTGACATGCGTCTCTCACTTTTAAGCAAATTAAAAAGCAATTGGTATGGGTCAGCTTTAAACCAGCGGCCGTGAATCAAATATGATACTTCTGAACAAACATCTTGTATGGATAACTCTCTGTATACTTAATTCTTAGCATGTTTTAAACAATGGAAAACAAACGTTAAATGTCAGGGCACAAACTTTTTATTAGTCTAGTTAATACTTTTTACTCCTGTTATTGACAGAGCTAATAGAATGTATCCCACAGATATTGGCTCACAGCTTCTAGGATTTCAAACTTGGCTAAATGAATTCACGTAGGAGTTTTTTCAACGGCTCTGAAAGGTGTTCGTAAATAGAGGGGGCTAGTCGTCCGGCAACACTTAAAGCTCATCTTAGCAGTGTAATCATCATTCTGTTAGCCCGCCTTGGTAGCGTAGATGGTAGCATGTCTGCCTCACGTTCAAGAGGTACGAGTTCGAATCTCGGTCAGGGTGAGTTACCTGGATAAGGTTTTTCCGGGGTTTTCCTTTATCCTTACAGACGAAAGTAGAGTAACTCTATAGAGCCTGGACTCATTTGAGCATCATTTCACCCAATTCATTCATCCTTCGATATGACTTAACGTTGGAGGACGTAAATTACAGCAACAACAAATCATTGTTTTAAGTTCATTCCCCATAGTTTAGAGCTTACATCAGGAGTGCTCAACCGCAGAGCATGGGCTGGTTTCCTGTACACGTGTCTTTCCGTGCCTAGTAGTCTGAGACGGATAAATTTGTACACCTTTGATTTTCTGTACACAAGAATGACACTGCAATACCTCACTGGAACTCAGTAACCTAGTCCATTCTGGCATAGCGGCTGAAAGGAGGAGATATCTACCTCTCCTCCCTTCCTTTACTTGAGCACCCTTGGGTTACATGCTAGCGTCTCATTCCCGAGATTGTGGGAGCGCGACGCAGAAGTCCTCGGCATGTCTTCCTTCAGAAGGGAAGTAAATCTGGTGGTTCCATGTCATAGATTTACAGCACGTGAAAGAACTTCAAATGTTATAAAGACACCTTGAGCCAAAGTAAGCAGTTTTTCACTCCGTTATGAAATGAAACACTGAGAACATAGCAGTTAAAGAGTCTGAATAAAAAAAAAAGGAAAAGAATCTGCTGCACGAATGGTAAGTGTTTTTTTAAGAATAATTTATATGCTATCTATACTATTTTGCTGTTTGTCAATGAGAGTAATATAGGAAAATTCTTAATGAAAGATAATAAGAAAGCATCGCAGTCTGAATTCACTATAACAATAAAATAAAAAAAATCTCCATATCTAATAGCCCAGTTTCTGGAATATATACCAGACCTTATAATGCAAACTTCATTTTTAACTTTTTTAACTTCTGAATCAGATTTCACAAAACAATTTACAAATTTTGCAGATATAATCTACTTTCTACCTTTACGAACTAACTAAACCTAAATATTACTGGATTCCAGTAACCTTACAAATATAATCTATCTAAAACAGTCTTTTTTCTACTTTACTTCTACTTCAACAATATAAAACAAATCTACATTTCTACTACAGCTGTAATTCTTAAAACAAGCTACGAAAGACTGTTTCCTACAATTTTAAAATTTCTTCTTCTGCAACTGGTATCCAAAGCTTCCTCCTACTGGTATCCATCTCCTAAAGGGACTGGCATCAGTAGATGGAACTGGTTCGTCAGTTCCAGACATCCGGGTAGTCATCTCTCCGCTTCTGCATAATCAGTTGCGCTCTGATACTCTCCATATATACGAGGGCTATCCAGAAAGTAGATTACGTTTTGGAATAAAAAGTAAACAAAGTATAGGAAACAAATTTTATTATATACAGATGAAAGCCACACTCAAATACCACTTTTCGACATAGTCACCATTCAAATTAAGGCATTTATCGTAGCGATGTACGAGCTTGGAAATTCCTTCGTCGAAAAATTCGGCCGCCTGCGTCTTCAACCACTTCGTTACCTCTTCTTGCAGCTGTGCGTCGTCATCAAAACGCTGCATAGCCAGCCACTTCTTCATTCCTGGGAATAGGTGGAAGTCGCTCGGTGCCAGGTCGGGACTGTACGGCGGATGAGGAAACAACTCCCACTTAAAAGATTCAAGAACTTCACGAGTGACATTTGCCGTGTGGGGCCGGGCGTTGTCGTGAATCAACAAGATCTTAGAGCTCAACATTCCTCTGCGCTTGTTTTGAATGGCTCTTCTGAGTTTTTGGAGAGTTTGGCAATACCTTTGAGAGTTTATTGTAGTGCCTCTTTCCAGGAAGTCCACCAAAATCACACCTTTTCTGTCCCAAAAAACAGTCATCATCATCTTCCTTGCCGACATTGTTTGCATGCATTTCTTGGGTTTTTGGGGAGAACTTGTGTGCCCCCACTGCATTGATTGCAATTTCGTTTCACAGTTCACGTGTTTCACCCATGTTTCGTCACCAGTAACGATGCGATCGAGTAAAGAGTCACCATCCTTATGGTAAACGTCCAAAAAGTTCAACGCTGCAGCCATTCGCTGATTTTTGTGGTCCTCTGTCAACATTTTTGGAATCCATCTTGCACAAAACTTGTGGTAACCAAGCTTTTCGCTGATGATTTCGTGCAACAAACTTCGCGAAATTTGTGGAAAACTCAAAGAAAGTTCCGTTATTGTGAACCTTCGAATTTCACGGACTTTAGCATCGACTTTTTCGACAAGTTCGGCAGTCACTATGCTGGGTCTCCCACTTCGATCTTCGTCGTGAACATTGGTTCGGCCATTTTTAAATATGATGACCCACTGACGCACTCCACCTTCAGTGATAATGTTGTCCCCATACACTTCACAAAGCTGCCGATAGATTTTTATCGGTTTACAGTTTTTTGCAGTCAGAAACCTTATTACTGCACGCTCCTCGCAGCTCGCGGGATTTTCAATTAACGCAGACATTTCAAACCGCCACAGTATCTGAACGGAGCACAGCACGAACCTCTCACTAGCACGGCTAGATGCCGACTGAGCTGCGCAACGCTCTGACCCCAAGATGGCCGCGCTAGCCCCGCCCCTAGCGGAAACAGACGAAAACGTAATCTACTTTCTGGATAGCCCTCGTATCTTCTCTCTCCTGGTATTCTCTTTCTGTCTATGGTCTTTCTGTATTCTTTCTGATGTCCATAATTGGCGTCTTAAATCAGGTCTTCAAGTCTGGTAATCTGTAGCTTTAGTTTCTCTTGGTCCTATTTCCCACCGGTTATCTCTTAAGTTATATTCTTTTCTCGTAGATTGAAATGTTTTTACATTTCTTTCTTGAAATATTTTGTCGCGGGCCATATATTCCTCCAACGCCTTAACGGATATTATTTGAGACATATTTTCTAAATGTACAAAATCTTCTGCATCTCTTAAGATGTTCCATAAACATTTACCTTGAAGTTCCCTTCGACCGTCTTCTAGTAGTTCACTATATTTATTACACTCCAAAATAAGTTGTTCAGGCGAATCTAAACAGTTACATTGCTCACATAAATCTGAGTTCTTCTTCCCTATTCTCTTTAAATATACATTGTATGGGCCATGCCCTGTAACAAAATGAAAATGTCCTTTGCTTGGTTTTATATTTTCCAATTTTAGCCTCTCTTTAATTTCCGGAAATAAATCATGTACTCTTCTTCCTACGTGTGCATTATTCCATTCTTCTTGCCATTCTTGTAATAAATAATTTTTCACTTCTTTCTTAGTATTGCATCTTTTCTCATAATTTTAAACACATTCTCATATTCTTCCTTCTTTGGCCAGTAAGTTGCACCCCTTAATCTAATGATATAATCAATAGGCCAAATTCCCGCTACTATTAGTAGGGCCAAAGTAGATGTCGTTTTTGTAGTTTCGCTGCTGCGAAGTAGCATTTGTCTCTGAGTTTTCCGGATTAAATTTGCGCAGGATTTGACCCTTAACCTAAGTGTCCATATACTTACGCCATATCCTATTATACCTATTACAAAACTTTTATGATATATCCTTATTGCTGTAAAAGGTATTCTAGAGCTCTTTTGTACAACTGACGCTAATTTCATGACATTTACTGCCTTTTCTCCTACGTACTTCATATGGCTGTTTAAAGGTAATTTTCCATCTAATTCTATACCTAAATACTTAAACGTTTTGTCTGAATTCACTACCAGCTTATTATCTCAAATGCCTTAATCATGGACAACTTACAACAATATACTTTCATCTCCATGGAAACAATTAGTGAATGCACCGAGCGCTGCTTTGGCTGTGGGTACATATATGTTAGCTAATTGTTGTTCTTCACAGCTGCGTTTTGTAATTTCTTGTACGACTTTATCTTTGCAGCACAAGCAGGTTATAATCCCATTTCCCTAACAAAATCACATGGATAAACATGGAGCCTACACGGCCTATCTCCATCACCTCACAATGTGTGAGAGACATACATAACAGTTTAAGGGTGTCTGGAGAGGGAACCCCTCTTCCATGCAATCCTCTGGGGTGCCACGTTCGTAAGGGCTAATCCTCGTCCCTTGCTATGGTTAACCACATTAACTCCCAACCCTTTCTGTTTACAGGTTGGGTTGTTCCACGCATTCTCGCGTAAAGTACTCGGTCCACAAAGCATGCCACCCTCTCAGCCATAAGTGTGACGAGTTAATGGCAATCTCAGCTGCTATAGTGAGTACCTACTCTTCTGTTGCTGCGAAACTAACGAGAAAATGTATGCATTCAAAAAATCAGGAGTCTCTAAGTTGGAAAATTCTCATTTGAGGTGAAAATTTATGACCTGTAGACTTATAAGACACTCTAAGAACCATACGCAAGTTGAAAAGGCTGATATCATCATTATCATCACCATCACCATCTTCCTTCATGCCTTAGGCATTACTGTCTGTTGAAGTCTACACAATTTATTTTATTGGTTCCACCGTTTTCTTGATCTTCCTATACTCCTCTTTCCTACTGGTCTATTCATAAAATGGAGTAATAATATTTCCTTCTCCATTCTTCAATATTCTTGTACTCTGTCATTCAGGTCGAATATCTCTAGCTCTTCATGTATATCTTCATTTCGTTTGTGGTCGATTTTTCTATATCCCAAAATGCTTCTTTGAAATTTCATTTCATTTGCCTGAAGTTTTCTTTTATCTTTCTCAGTTATGACCCATCATATTTCGCTCCTTATGTTATTGCGACTTTATCGCGCACTCATCCGTTCCAAATTAGATTAGGGTAGTATCGTTTATGGCTCAGCACGACCATCCGTGCTGAAGAAATGAGACACAGTCCATAATTGTGGCATACGTATAGCGGTTGGGGCATTTCCAACGAGCCGTGTTATAAGCCTGTATGCTGAATCTGCAGAACCTCCTCTGCAGTACAGGCGCAACATGTTATTAGCAAATTATGGCTGTGGACTTAATTGCATGCCCACACATCCATCGTTTACGCCGTTCTTTAACACCTTAATGGACGCGCGTTGTAGGAACACTTCTATTTAACCAAAGCCACCTGGTTTTGGATTCAGGGAGCTCCTTAGACAGCTTGATACTGAAATGCCCAAGATGTATCCTAAGGGGGAGAGGACATACCCTCCTTGGTTGTGCAGAGCGTCCCACGTAAATCTGGGCATGATTAAATATGACAAATATACCATGTCTATGTCTAGTATCCGCAAATGTTTTTTTAGAACTCTTTATCGCAATATGAGGACCATTTTATAATTTATACTGATGGCTCCAAGAACTCAAATGGTGTTGGTTGTGCTTAGGTGTGTGGAACCGAACCATATACATTCGGATTCCACACTAGCACTTCCATTTTTACTGCAGAGCTTTATGCAATATACCGGGCCATTTTACACGTACGTCGACGAAAGTTGGGGGACTGCTTAATCCTGAGTGATTCCCTCAGTGCACTTCAAAGCCTACGGCAGCTGTAAAACTGCCCCTATTGTGCAGCGTATACAGGATACCCTCCACGTTTTACACGCTTCTGGCTTTAGCGTGGTGTGTGCATGGATCCCTGGTCACGTAGGCTTGCGGGAGAATGAAATGGCGGATTCAGCAGCTAAGATAGCTGACATGGAGCCCAGGGTTCGAGTACCATCTGTGACATCGGAAGATTTTTGGGCCATATTGCGGAGAGCTGTGCAAACCTGCTGGCAGGAAGAGTTGTCCACTCTCCGCAATAATAAACTTCGACCTGTGAAAGAACTTCCGATTCCCTGGGTTACCTCCTGTCGTTCATCTCGTCGCGAGGAGGTGAGTTTGGCTCGGTTGCGTATTGGGCACTGCTTTTTTATTCATAGTTTTCTTTTTAAAAAGGAGCCTGCTCCACTGTGTCCGTTTTGCAATGAAGCGTTATCTGTCCGACACGTGCTGCTAGAGTGTTCTTACCTAGCACACCTTAGGACGTCTCTGCAGCTGCCGGCGTCTTTGCAGAAATGCTAGTGGATCATAATAAAGTAGTGGAGACAGTTTTTAGATTCTTTTCTAGGTTAGACTTTAGGATTTAGTAAACGGAATTTTTGGTAGGTTGGATTTATATTTCTTTTTATTTATTTTACTTTTGTTTGTTTTTTGTTATGTACGTGTATTCTTTATAAGTTTAATTACACTTGTATAGATTTTTAGAATAATTTATATCTTCATCATCATCATCATCATAGTTCGCTCCCATATAGTATTTTAAGTACTGACATTACTTTGTAAACTTTTAGAATGGTATCTTTACATGCTTTATTTTTAGACTTCTTTTTACTGTTCTATTTATATAGTTGAATGTTTCTGACTTTTTAATTATTTCTGTTTCTTTCTTATATGACATGTAATGACTCAAGTATTTGAACTTGCCCACCTGTTTTATATTATTAATTATTATTATTATTATTATTATTATTATTATTATTATTATTATTATTATTATTATTATTATTATTATTATTATTATTATTATTATTATTATTATTATTATTATTATTATTATTATTATTATTATTATTATTATTATTATTATTATTATTATTATTATTATTATTATTATTATTATTATTATTATTATTATTATTATTATTATTATTATTATTATTATTATTATTATTATTATTATTATTATTATTATTATTATTATTATTATTATTATTATTATTATTATTATTATTATTATTATTATTATTATTATTATTATTATTATTATTATTATTATTATTATTATTATTATTATTATTATTATTATTATTATTATTATTATTATTTTCTATTACAATTATGGATTTAATACTCTCTTTACCTTTAAAATCTATCACTTTACTTTTATTTGGAGATATAGTCATATTAAACTCCTTGAAAATTTTGTTTAGCTTTTGTTTAGCCTTCTGAAGATTATTTTCTGAGCTAGACAGAATAACCTGGTCATTTGCGAGTGTAAGGGATATTACAAAAGAATAATAGTATGCATTCAAATGTATTTTGCTAACCTGTCACCATTTCCGCCCAATAAATCAGTGCCGGATTTTCACTGGAACTCACGTTTTGAGACGCCTTCAATTCAAAAGTAGCATTTCTATGAAAGGACCGCGCGCGAGTGTATATCTGAACAGGTTAACTCAAAACCGACATCAATATCGGAAACCTCATCTCAAATTATCTTATGGATGGAAACGTTTTTGTTATTTTTTGTTTTCCCAGAACCAGCTCGTGTGAATTTTCAGTAAAAACAATGTGCTTCACATATTTAGAGGACGACGTATGTGTTCAATTTTCTCGGAATAACCTGTAGAGTCCTTTACGTTCAGAATGGCCTTTATAAATCATAAGAGATAAAACATTTAATCAAACATGTAGATCCCTTTAATGTCAAATAAAACCTTTTGTAGCACTGACCACTTCCGAGAATTTCTTTGTTAAGTATTTGAATTGTCATTTTGCTTTTTCTCTCTCTCTCTTTATCTCCTGTTTGCTTTTTTGTTCGTTTGTTAGGTTTCGGCCTTTGGTCATCAAAAACCAATTAGCCATCAGATGTCGTACTTTAGTAAAATTCACAGTTGTGTTTACTCCCTCATTCATATTTTTTGATTCCAAGTAGGATGGAGAATAATCCTGGTTAAAGAGAAATCCCCATCCCCTAGCCAGGAATACATTCCGGAAATTCTCAATTTAGATATTAGCGTCCTAACCATGTTTTATTTTTAATTCATACAAAATAGATTTAATTTCAAAATTATTATCGCTTTTGAAAGGAGAGATCATAAGGATGACACAAACAATTTTTATTAAAGTATCAAACGTTTAAAAATATATATGAGACGCTGAGAACCATAAGGTCCCAAACTACAGAAAAATAGTTTTGGGAAAAATAGATGTTAATTTTGTTAAAATAAAAATTTCTATGCAAGAAATTCCCGTTACGAAGTGCTACTTGCGAACGCGAAGGAAAGAGTAAATCATGTTGGCAACACTTGATAAAAATTGAACAGCGCAGAAGAGCAAACAAACTGATACTCTTTGCTTTGGACCCTCATGTAAGTGAATATCAGGAAAACTGGGGAGACAGTTTCTTATAAATGTCCCATTAAATCAAATAGGAACTAAAGATAGCTACAACTGGTTCACCATAAGGTTGGTAAATGTCAGGAGAACGCATACATGCTAAAATATCAAAATCGAGCTGTTATGCGTTAAGCCCTAACCCTTGAACCAATAATAGGATACCTGTGCAACTTTTGGAGAATACAATACACAATTGTGAGATTACATTACGCTATTTACATCTCAGGGAAGTTTTTGGAAGTGTCATTCACCAGCATATATGAATTTTTTTCTCTTAATTTTACGTCCTCCAACTTTAAGTCATATCGGACGATGAATGGAATGGGTGTAATGATGCTCAAATGAGCACAGGGTCCATAGAGCTTAGAGTTACCGGACATTCGTCCTTCGGAATAAGGGAAAACCTCGGGAAAAAACCTTATCCAGGTAACTCACCCTGAACGAGATCCGAACTCGCGACCTCTTGGACGTGAGGCAGGCACGCTACCACCACGCTACCGAGGCGGGCACTATATGGTCCCATTTTCTTTGATACGACTCTAGACACTGAAGTATATATGGGTATTTTCAAGATATTTGTGGAGCAGCTGGATGATATCGAATTGAGAGAAGGTTATCTCCAGAAAGATGGATCAAAGTGCCACACATCTAATGACACAACGGAACTTGTAAGCACTTTCTTTTATAATCGAATAATCTCAAAAGGTATGTAGCCCCCCAGATCCCCTGACCTAACCTCACCGGATTCTTTTCTTGTGGGGTAAAAAAATAGAGTGTACAAGAATAGGCTACGGACAATTGCTGTTGTCAAGGAATCCATTCGAACCGAAATAAGTAACATTGGTGAGGATACTCTCCGTCAAACTTCAAAGAATATGGTGAGATGAATGCAAACATGTATAGGTGCTGGTGGAGGACATTTCCAATATTTTCTCTGAGGTGTAAATAGTGTAATGCAATCTCCCAATTGTGTATTATAATACAGCAAGCGTCAGATAAGCCTACCGCTACAGCCTGCTTCCCGTTTACCGGCAATCTATACGGCAGAATCAGCAGAATTCTCGCCAAATACAACATCAGGACCATCCACAAGCCACCTCCGAAGATTAAACATGTGTTGAGGCCAGTGAAAGACAAACTGGACTTCCAAGTTCCGGGAGTGTACCGCATTTCCTGTGAATGTGGGACACCGTATATAGGACAAACCGGAAGGACCATCGCTACTAGAATAATCGAACATGAACGGAGCATTCGTTTAATGCAACCTGAGAAGTCTGGGCTGGCAGAGCATTGTTCTGATAACGACCATACATCCAATTTTCGGGAGACGACCATCTTAACAAAATGCAATAGTTACTGGGAGCGAATAATTACGGAGGCTTTGGCGATTTCCTCTGAAAGGAGCACGCTTAATCGTGATGCTGGATTTCAGTTCAACTCCTCTTGGAAACCGGCCTCAAAACTGGGAATCCTTCGAATTAAGAAGCAAAGATCAATACAAGTTGATAATCAAGTTAAGTAGTTACGTTTCTTTGACACAATTTTCTATACTCACGCCATCTCTTGACCTGGCATTTAATTTACTGAAAACAGTCTTTTGTTCAGAAATGCGAATTTTGATAGAGTTTTGTCTTTGTTTATAGTTGTGTTATATCTAGTATTTCATTTTGTGGTTATAACATTTTATAAATATCCTGATGATGGGAGAGAGGCACACTCCCGAAACGTTGATATCTAATCATCTTTTCATCTGGCTGGCTGCCCTAGAAGAAAGTGAGCGAAAAGAGATATCGTTTAAGTATATAATTTATGTGAAGTTGACAATTTCGCAGATATAACTTGTTATTGGTTTTAATCTTCAAATACTTCGATATTGTTCCTTCTTTTTCTTTGTTTCCTTTATTTTTCTGTACTGTATCCCCCTCTTCTTGAACAGAAAAGAAATTATGTAAGTAAACCATTTCTGCAAATGTTTACCTTGATCATTATGAATTCTGTAACATTCGCAAGAGCACCCTTCACTAAATTTGGTGATCTTATGTTAAAATTAGTGACTACTTCACATTTCATTTCAGAAGAAATATCAATTAAGACAGGAAGATATCCATAAAATGATATAGAGTCAGTAATGAAGAAGATATCTTCCTGTAACAGTAGTTCAGAGATCAACAGATCTGCTCTCTAGTATACTTGCTAAGGTCCTCTTCAGATTCAACGGAGAGCCAAAATAAGCGCTGTCAGAACAAAGCACGTGCTTGAAGTGTTTATATTCGCAAATTAGAGAGACAACTTCAGAGCTGCAGCCTTGGCAAAATACCACGACAGCGTGTCCCTCACTGAAACAGTTGTCACGAGCTTCCCCTCCACCAACGATGACTTTTTTCTCTTTGCATGAACTTGACTTGAGGCCGGAACTGGCAAGGTTACAGTTCCCATACGGGAATTAAACGCATATGAATCAGCTGTGCATATGAAACTCTCGAATTTGGCACTATGCGGATATAAGTAAAGGTTTAACTCAAAGCTGTTTTTGTGTACATAACATTACTTTCAGCTTCACAAACCAGTAAGACGTCCTTGGATGTTTTCAGAGACCTAGTGTTATCCATCATTGCCTACCCTAGCCGTTCTCTGCACCGTGATCAACGCTCCAGATGAAATTCATTCTAGGTTCATCCTTATCGCAAGTGCATATCACATAAATTTTACCTCTGACCCTTCCACCACGATGTAGGAAATAGGAAGAAGTGTCTGTTTTTATGTTTAGAGAAGACCTGTACATTCAATCGCTGCAAAAACAAAGAAGGTCAAAGAGGAACATTGAAAATCAGCAGAATTGGTTCTTCAAGTCCTCCAAAACTTTGCAGATGGAGGAGGTCAACTTGTGCACTGAGACCTAAAGTCTCTTTAGTTAACTCGTGTGCACGTCGGCCGACACCTTTGACGAACCCTTATAATCGTTTTACAGCCCCCGACCCTCCTTCTCCCAGACCGTTCTGCAAGGTTGCCACCTTTCTCGATACGTCATGGGTATCGTACGAGGTTTCGCCTAAATCGATTCTTATGTCCATTACTGCAAAACTTCCTTAGTTTTGACAAATATATATTGCCAAGCTATAATTCTACTCGATTCCATAACCCTTATCTTATTCGAAATGCGGTATTTGAAACCCAGTTCCTTTAGGAGGCCGCGCAAAGTGCAGTGTCCATAAGGAAAATCACAGATTTCTTGCAAATGTGCAACCAATTCGTCTAAGGTAGACGCTCTCCCTTTTACATGGAATCTATAAATTTCTCGGCGAATTAAATCGCATGTGAAATTATCTTCTTTAGAGAAGTGTTTCCTTTTGTTTTCACACTTGATCGGCGTCTTTGGTATTCCTTTCGTCACTATATTTCTTACTGTATTTCTGTGAATACCCAGAATTTATCATCAGGTTCATTGCACGACCCCTTACCAAGATTATTTTTCAGTACATATTTATATGTGTTCAAAACAAGCGCTTGAATTTGCTTAGAAACAGTTCCCATTATAACTTTGTTTTTTGAGGCTTTTCCAGTAATATAACTCGGCCCAGTTATTCACACTATTGTCATCACTTTGATTATTTTCACTTGCCTGAAAGTTATCTACTACTTCATTTGCATTTACTACTGCATTTCTCTCCCACGGTCTCCACATCGTGACACACAACGAATTTCTGCACGTAATGAAACAGATCAACTGGAAGTTGGAACTTTGGCAACTGAGACTCCACGTGGAGTAGACATGCGACTATCACTTGAAGAAAATCAGGGTTGCTATTGGTCCTCAACGACAGTGTTCCATTTCTGAAGTGTGGAGATAGATTTATGACGGTCATTAGTGGGCGGGAGGGTCAGGTTCCTTTGACTTCGAACTGCACACCCATTGACTAAACAGACTTTACTAGAGCTCTATTGTGGGTACCACCTCTCCAAGAGGAAGGGATGGGAGGCTACATGCCATAAGCAGACACGGAGAGGTGCGAAAGTTCCTGGATGAAAGAACCATCCTAATGCCCAAAGACCCATTCAACCAAGCAGCCCTCCAGTGTCTACGGGGAATGTTCCTTCCTTTGAGAAAGGATCTGCATCATCATTTCGGCACCGCCACACGCCATGAAATCTAGAAGCATACTTGAAACGTGAGAATAAATTGAAAAGGAAATTTTAAAAATAAAATTGTGGTATAAACAAGCTCAACATTCACCTGCCAATGAAAGAAAACCACAAAGGATCCAATTTCTAACTGGGTGGTCGATATTAATTGAACCAGAGACGTTCAAATTTGAACTCCTTACATTATCGTGGAGCCATCTCGCTTCTCTGATGACTTTATTTGCGTGGTTGTTTATTCAAAGAAGAAATTGTGGTCAATTAAATTAATTGAAGATCAAATAAACAAAGGAGGCAAATTACAGGAAAGATAATGTCGAAACTGTAAAACAGATATTTGGGAAGTGCAAGAACCCTCAAAAGTGTGGACGGTTGATCATGGAAACTCAGCGAATACCAAATAAAGGAACTACGTGTTCTGCAGGAAAGATCATATTCAAATCTGATGAATAGCTTTGGAAATTCTGAATAACCAGTGATAAGTGGAAGAAGGCTCAAAATTAAAAATAAAATTAAGCCTCAGCTGTAACTTACGATAACCTTTTATGTTACAATAATGTGTATTTAGTCAGAGTTTTAATTAATTTCATATAAATGACCTCTATTTTGTTGTAAATAGCTATCTGTTGCTGGGATATATTAGTGTGATCCATATAATACATAATTGAGGGATTACATTACACCTTTGACATCTCAGAGAAAATGTTGGAAGCGTCCTCCACCAGCATAGGCCGCGCCGTGGCTCAGTAGTTAGACCGCTTGGCTCTCACCAAGGCGGCCCGGGTTCGATCCCAGGCGACCGCAAAGTGAGATTTGTGATGGACAACACGGCGCTGGGGCGGGTTTTCTCCAAGACCTCCGGTCCCCCCCCCCCCATCTCATTCCACCGGTGCTTCATCTTCATCTCATGTACCATCAGTGTCACCGCCTGCGGTGCCGTATGTACTAAAAGCGGGCGTTTAATACTACACATTTCACACATTTCCACCAGCGTCTGTGGATCGTTGATCCCATTTTCTTTGATACGACTGTAGAAACTGAAGTATACATGGGTATCTCCAAGACATTTGTGGAGCAGCTGGATAATATCGAATTGAGAGAAGGTTATTTCCAGCAAGATGGAGTAACGTGCCATACATCTAATGACACCATGGAACTTGCAACCAGTTTCTTTGATAATCGAATAATCTCAAACGGTCTGTAGCCACCCAGATCCCCTGACCTAACATCAGCGGATTTTTTCTTATGGGGGTATCTAAAAATAGAGTGTACAACAATAGGCCACGGACAATTCATGTTCTCAAGGAATCCATTCGAACAGAAATAAGTAACATTGGCGAGGATACTCTCCGTAAAACTTCGGAGAATATGGTGAGACGAGTACAAACATGTATAGATGCTGGTGGAGGACACTTCCAACATTTTCTCTGAGATATAAATAGTGTAGTATAATCTCCCAATTGTGTGTTATATTTTCACAAAGTTACACGTGACTCCTATTATTATTTAACAAGTTATGGCTATTGAATAGGTTCAGGCTTATAGAACCCTAACACCGCCAATGTAACAGTTTTTAAACAAATTCTGAGAGAATATTTACTATTAGAACATTCTAAATTATACCTGGAACTATATAAATAGCTGATTGGCAGTGGCTTGAAGATCTTGGTGAAGCATACCTCGAAAGAAGGCCTGCTCGTACAAATTTTTCGATCAGAAACGTAAACAAAAAAATCCCCAGTTAACAAACAGTATTCTGCTCATCAGTTATCTCCGAAAGCGGATAGCAAGAAGAGATAATCCATGTCGTTTCTTCAGACATTCTCTGGACTGCCATTTGCTCCAATCTGTGATATGTGGGGTGATATGCATGGAGGTGAAAGGTGTTACAAAATTAAAAGGCACAAGATAACTAAAATGAATTGCATCACAGAGCAGCAATGAACACATCTACATAATATAACAAAAAAGGTCTGGGGTAGAAATTCTGCATAGACTGGACAGCAGGAGGCAGCCCTCTCCAGCCCTGCGAGGGGGTGTTTTCCTCATTAATTTATAGCAACGTGAGGCTACCCAACACTTGACTCCCCCATCATCAGAGGCAATTGTAATTCTCTTCGTGTTTTGTCAACGCACCCCCAATTCATGAAAGTTAGCATTAGGAAAGATTGCACATGGCACTGCCATTTAAATTAATGGCGGGATTTTTCCCCCCCACTTCTTGGCGATTTTGTTGCGGAAGGGCAGTGATATAACTTTCAGATGAGCTTTTTGTATTCCATGAATGTCTGAAGCCTAATTTATTATTCTATATTCCAGTGACAGAGGAATGTTTCGCAAAATATGCCTTGGTGGACGTAGGAAAATGGGGTAAAAATAGGGTGTTACGTTGACAAGTAGCTTTTATTTTGCCTCATTTTAGCAAAGTGGAACACATATCAAGGAATATTTGGAGGGTGTATAAGGAGCGGAATGACCACGCAGAAATTATGAATCTTTCTCCTTTGACCAATAATAACCTGGCACTCTTTAAATGGAAGTTTGTCAATATTAGAGAACAGATTTATTAAACAGTAGAAGCCAAGGTGTATATAGAATTTTACCAAGTAAGATGGCTTCGCAGTAACATGTTAGGCTCGCATTTTGATGGAACCAAGTTCAAGGTACATCTCGACCGTCCATTCGGAGTGTAGATTCACAGTGATTTATCTAGTCGATAAGGCGAATGCCTTATTCCACTCCATTTCTTTCTAATGTTCCATGTTTTCCTTCAGCTTCACGATGTGCCGCAGTACGATAGTGCGGAGGCTTATTCCAAGGGAAGAGCATTCAGCGTGGACACCAGAGGGCCGCACCAGTATTGAGTGGTGTTCGAATTAGGAATATTTAAAGACTTCTGCGCGTCTTTGTGGCCTGTGTGACTGCTATCTCTAGTCTTCACGGTGTGGTGCATCCTAGACTTATATAACAATATTATTTTGGGAAGGGTGTGAAAATGACAGTCTTGTATAAAATTAAAAATTTGGAACACTGGTGAACAGTTCACACTAACATACACATACGCAGTTGTCAAAAGTTGTTTCAGACAGGTATATACTCTTTGGCTCCAAAGCTTAAAAAACATCCACATTTGTTTGGGGCGTTTATATAAGTATACTAATTTCTATAGTGATACCTATTTAAAACCAGAAATGTAGTAACAATTTCAAGGTAAATTTATGGTCATAGTACAAATATTCAAGTCCTTTTAGAATATTAGTAAACTTAACGATAATTTCATCCTCATATGGATATAATGTAAATTGACAGGAAGATGCGTCCATTTAATGATGATTCTAATGTAATATTTCTTAATTATGTTACTAATTGTCTTAGTGTAGAAACAGTTCTTTATTTATAAGCAGCAAAATACTTAAATATATTGAGAAAACGCAAATAAATAGCTTCCCATGATGTCAGAATTTCTTGAAAAATCATCCATTTCGGACAATTAGTGAGGTATATTTTTGTTTTGTATAACATTGTATGTGAAGCAGAAAAACAAGGGATTACTATACACTTCTATGCTGTCAGTGTGTATAATTAGATTGTTATAACTGGTGAGGGAGACCTAACACCGAGCTGCAACATTCACTCACTACTATGCATCAAATATGGCCCATCCTCCAGATCGTTATCTGTTTTTCCACCTTCAAGTAACCAACTTTTGACTCCACCCAGCTATATGGCTGACCTGAAAACAATTCAGGAATATAAAGATGAACCAATGAAGGGTAGTGAATGTGAAATGAAAGGATGGTTCGGATACTGCCTCTATGACGGTGTTTCAGGTGTGATTGGTGCATAAGGGAAAGCTGAACGAGCAACATAGTTCCATCTTATAGACAAAATGAATTATTTGCATGTGTCAACCGCTTATATGAAAGGTTTTATCAGAGATATTGACAAAAATGTTAAAGTCATTGTCACAGATTGGCAATAAAATACCAAAATTAAGGGAGTATGATATGAATATACAAAGCTTGATACTGGATTTTTAAGGGCAAGATTTATAATTTTATAAACAGTTATTGAAAGATAGAAATTGGCAATAAATAAATATTTTTCACAAAGCAATTAGTTAAGCAATGTAGATTTTTGCCATGGGTCATTAACAGTTCCTTAATGTAGCTAAAGCAAATTATGGTCATAATGAATTTAATCGACCATAATCTGCTTAAAGGTCAGATCTCGAAAATTCAGAGTCAGGCTGTTGCTAGGACATCTAGATGAAATTCTGAAAAATATAGACAAGGAAATTCTTCGAATTTTAGCATAGCACATATGAACAGTCCTGTTTCAAATAAGAATTAGCAATTTTAGAGTTGTGTATATGATAAGAACCGTGGCAGGAGTAGCCATGTAGGGGGAACTTCAGTTAATCAAAGTTGTTATTGCTAAAATTTGGTCTTTTCCGTCGAGTTTTAGTTTTCAGTTTTATAGAAATGTTTATTGTGATCAGTTGTTGGTATTCTCCTTAGTACTTACATAAAAAACTTGATTCGGTTAGCACTAACTTAGCTAACTACAACATACACTTGGCGTTAGCAGATATAATTCAGTGATTAACCATTTACAGCGATGAGATTAGAAACAGCTAAATTCTTCAACCTCGAGTATCAGAATCTCACATAAAACAGGATCCATTAAATTTATCATCAACGTAACTGCTTTTGTTTATTCACACTCACCCAGCTTGCCCGGAGATAAAGATCACGTAGTTCATCACTGGAGCAATTGAAAGCAGATTCTTTGGAGAACGAGAACAACAAAGGTGTCATAAGGTTGTAACAATTGTATTGGTTTAGGTTCCGAGAATTGAAAGTATTTAAATATGTTTTATTGTGATTTAAGAATGTGCATAAGAAATGAAAGTGTGAAATTCAGCGGGTCGTGATACGATGCAATATGTAGGTATATGATATGATTTAATGTGTTTGTATTGGTTGTTACAAAAATGATGCCGAAATGTGTTGACGTGGACCAGTGAAAAAAAGTTTGTTTGGTGGTGATAGCAACGAAAGGAGAAGAATCAATAATCTTGGAGAAGCAGCTAGCAAATACAGCATCTTTTGATTGTGTAACGTCGAAGGGAAGAGACGTATAATTCAGTATCGGAACTGCGTCTAGAAAAAAGACCATATTCTGTGTAAATACAGAATGTTACAAAAAGGTACGGCCAAACTTTCAGGTAACATTCCTCACACATAAAGAAAGAAAATATGTTATGTGGACATGTGACCGGAAACGCTAAATTTCCATGTTAGAGCTCATTTTAGTATTTCTCTTAAAATGTAAATTGAAATCATTCGTGCAGACAATTGTCAAAATACCCCATTGTGGTTCATGCACGATGGAGCTCCTGCACATTTCAGTTGAAGTGTTCGTACGCTTCTCAACAACAGATTCGGTGACCAATAGATTGGTAGAGGCGGACCAATTCCATGGCCTCCACGCTCTCCTGACCTCAACCCTCTTGACTTTCATTTATGGGGGCATTTGAAAGCTCTTGTCTACACAACCCAGGTACCAAATGTAGAGACTCTTCGTTCTCGTATTGTGGACGGCTGTGATACAATACGCCATTCTCCAGGGTTGCATCAGCGCATCAGGGATTCCATGCGACGGAGGATGGATGCATGTAACCTCGCTAACGGAGGACATTTTGAACATTTCCTGTAATAAAGTGTTTGAAGTCACGCTGGTACGTTCTGTTGTCATGTGTTTCCATTGTATGATTAATGTGATTTGAAGAGAAGTAATAAAATGAGCTCTAATATGGAAATTAAGCGTTTCCGGACACATGTCCGCATAACATATTTTCTTTCTTTGTGTGTGAGAAATGTTTCCTGAAAGTTTGGCCGTACCTTTTTGTAACACACTGTATAACTCAATAACATTGATCAAGTTTATTGTATATCTACGTTACGACGTATTCTGTAAATTTGTTACTCAAAACTGAAAGATGTAAATTATATTAATTTAGAACGAAAATGGAATTATTTCCTCAAAAGATGAAACGTTAATTCCCCCGCTCGAGACCACGCCTGAATTCAAGGAGTTTTTCTCATCCTACGACTGGAGCAGCAGCAGCAGCAGCAGCGGATAACATCTAAAGCAATTGCTCATCCTCAGACGCCGGATCTGAGCAAAAGCTCAGATTAAAGCGACCGCGAGATTTGGAACATCGGCACCATCTCCAAGGACAGGACGCAGCAACAGCATCTTTTGTCATAAAATCGACAGCAGCATCCCCACGTATGTAACATTTCCGTTACATACGGTCGCCGAAACACGGAGCTTCGAGAACACCATCTCCAACTACAATCCCGTTTCAAGGTTAGCTATTCATTGGCATCAAGTTTATGGACATTAAAGGAACAAAACCCAAATATATTTTAATTGTCATGTGTATTTCTGGGGCTTTATTTTATTGTATTTCACATTTTCGCCAAACTGCAACATAGCATTGCCTTAACGCTACTGCGCTAGTAATGTCGAATAAATATCTTGTAAATTTACAGTTTGTCAGTTCGGCCATATATATTGTTCCATTGCCTTAAACTACAATGGTCATATCGGTGGCCGTTCTCCTTTGGAATATATCGAAGGTGTTAACTCGTATTCGTTGGGTTGTAATCATTAGATCACGCACACATTCATACGCTCATGCATTCTTGCAGACTCTGGGGAAGATGAATCATTTTGGCAGGACAAAAATCCCCACTCCCATCAAACCCGGGACCCCTAGCACAGCAATCAGGTATTCTACCGATTAAGCTACGGGGCCAGCCGGCCGTATACGAGTATTGTGAAGGTCAGTCCATTGGCTATGTGAAACAAAGCATTAACAATAAGCATTTATGTATTAAGACCTATCGTTTGCCAGGGATAACTCTGAAAATTGAACCAACGGGAGTTCTTTTACATTTTAGTAAATCCAAAGACTTAGATCAAATAAAAGACAATCGCGGAGTTGAATCCAAGAAACAAAATATCTCACGCAGGCAGAAGATAGGGTTAAATTTGTCAATGCCAACATGAACAGCTGGTTCCAGCATGGACCACTTTTAATGCTCGTCAGTGTACATATCTAATGGAACTGCAAGTGCCTTATTGTGAGCATTTACATACACCTATCCCATTTATTGCAAATATTTCAAATATCCTTCCTGAATACTGCATCAATTTAATGCTTCGCAACTTGTGAGAGTATTGAGTTTTGATGGTTAAAGGGCAAACTCCATTGCTGTTCCCCAAGAGGTCCTCACCATCAATACCAATCTTCTTCCCTTCCATATTGGGATGATCACAGTAAGGGCCTATGCTCGTGATTTCCCCAAGGACTTTCCTTCCTGCAAATACAGTAGCGTACAGTTTGATATTGATATTTCCATCATACATCTCTAGAGCATTTCAACGAGAATGTTTGCTTTCATAACTACTTCTTGGACTGACAGTTGAACAGTAAAAATTAACAGTGTCCATTGCTTTACTGCGAAATCGCTTTTTAAGTTTTCTTTCTTTGATCAAGCCCCCATGAACTTGCCTTTCTTTCAGAACAACGTATTTTACCGTTCAAAATGCCCCTCGTGTTATTTTAATTCACAAGTCTGAAATGTGAAATGAAAGTCTGTATATTACGTAAACAAAGATAAATATTGTGTCAAATTCGATAAAAATAAAACATATTGAACTTTTTAAAATTGTCAAGTATTACACTTACAACTATGGATAGAGTGGCAACTAGCGCTTGAAAGTTGATCCAAAAATCAGAGAAAAATAACCAATAAAATGCCCTTAAATTTTGGGAAATTGACATTAAAATGTTTTTAAAAAATAGCTGCTAATTATTGTTGTAATAAAGAAACCATTATCATTCGTAGGTTCTTGGATTTGAAGGATCGCTGGTTGTCTTGAATACTCCTATACCTACTTTGAAAAACTCATTTCTACTTCAACTGACGTCATGGGTGCATGCTTGAAGTTACCATTGTCTCCTTGAAGAATTATTTCCACATGTTTTTGCAAATATTCCTCCACGCCTTTAATATTTTTGATAACCACATGTATACTTTAAATTTTTTGTGGCCATATTATTCTCTCTGTCAAAATTGTAAAGTTGGCACTGATAAATACCAAACTCCCGATCATCCAGTCTTAAGCAACAGCTACTTATACGCGCAGCATTTTCAGACTCTATGAAGGGCATAGGCTATGCATGTTACGTGCTCTTTAATGTAAAATTATTTAATTGCAATTCCCGATTTTACCATATACTCCGTTGCATCTGTTACGAAAAGTAAAACATTTTTATGCTTCATGCCCTGTGTCCACAAAAGAAACATGCTTTGATCAATAGCTTGTATATATATTGATGGTTAATCTTCTCAATTACTTCCGGCGTAAAACGAAACATTTTCAGAGGAGTGTCAAATGCTAATACTTGTGAATAACATAAAAAGGTAAATTTAAAAGCAAGGAACTGAAGAAAATGTAATAATAAATGCAGTATTTCCTAAAAAAAAAAAAAAAAAAAAAAAAAAAAAAAAAAAAAAGCAATATACATCAAACCCCTAAAAAATACAAAAAAGAATTCAAAATAAAATTTCTTCACTTTTAAGAGAAATGAATTTATATTGCATTCTGCCCTGACTCTGATGACAAAGAAAAAATATATCCCGACTCGGTAGCGTGGTAGTAGCCTGTCTGCCGCACGTTCAAGAGGTCCCGAGTTCGAATCTCGGTCAGAGTGAGCTACCTGGATAAGGTTTTTTCCGGGTTTTTCCCTTATCCTTAAAGACGAATGTGGTAACTATAGGCTCTATTGACCCCGGGATCATTTGAGCATCATTTCACCCATTTATTTCATCGTTCGATATGATTTAACGTTGGAGGACGTAAATTACAAAAAAGAAAACGAAAATTTATCTCTTATACGTTTTTATTTCCTTTTTCCCCCTAGAGTTTCCAATACTTTCTCTTCTCAAATGTTAAGTCATAATTCATTTTTATCTCCTGCCATGCAAACAGAAGGTGATCTCAAAGTGGCCATCATTAACGATTTAACTATCTCTTAAAACCTAATATATGTCCGCGAATTCCTAGCATTTGTGGTACTTCTGTAGTTGCCAGTTGAGTATTGGAGGTCCCCCCCCACGTAGGACAGATGTTCGGATTGCGTTGGTCTCGACGGGGTAATATTTCCTGGTATCCATGGGTACTGGGTACTTTTGGCGGTTTTACCACTAGACGAGGTTAAGATACCCCTGAAAGAATCTTCGGTACTAGCCTGGAGAGTGAATAGCTAGTATGCTAGAACATTAGTGGTCTTTCTGCATGGATTGATTTCCACCCGAAAGAGAGAGCCTTTTAGACTCCAGGTACTGTCCTAAAGGAGAGCTGCTTCTCTGGTTCCCTGGGTTTTAGAGTAGGAGTTCCGACTCTTTGGTGGACCTCGTTTAAACATATCCCCCTTCCAGTACATAAATTTAGCAATAAGATAAATTTTGCTTTTGTTTATCTCAATTAATGTGTATTAAATAACAGAATATCTAAGTTTTTAGGAATAGTTTATGCAAGAGCAGAGAAATTCATGTGAGTGCAACATATTATACTATTTAAAACACTCGTGACTTTGAATAAAATAACATATGATGTCTTAGCATTATATTTTCCAATTCTAACTCGTTTATTTGCATTTCTCGATCTATTTCCATTAGATCTCCTAGCCTACACAGAAACACGCCGATGACGACCTACAAGTCCGGTAAATAAGTTTAATCTTGAAGAGGCTTACCGTGAGATTTATATGGTTCTACATCCATACATTCGGCGAAACTAGGCAACCATTGTTACACATCTGCTTGAGGTGAGGCGGTCTCGTAAGGAGTAATTTCTGTCGTACTGGGTAAGAACTTTCCGGAATGAACTGTTCATCTACCTGTAATTCTACCACCTAAACAAAAGAGAAATATACAGAATTTCATATATTATCCAGACAATCTTGTGAATAAAAGCCAAAGATTTTTAAGGGCTTTCCCTTTTCGAAAAACCTTCACAGAGATAACTTTATTTTTTCGTTATTTTCTCGAAAATGGCAATACAATTTTTATTAAACATCCGCAAGTTTTAGATATAACTATGAAAAATAATATGTAAAACATTAATTTTGTATAAAATATCTGTCCTCTTTATTCTGAGTGAAATTTTACTGCTGAATAAATTGTAGCTTACCACAACAAGGTGTGTCTCGTTAAAGTGTGCAGTGTTACAAAAAAGTGTATTTTTGGAAATACTCGAGGGTGGTAATTAACCTCCCAGCATTCGCGTGGTGACCCGCGAAAATCCCCGAAGAAGCCTATGGGTCAGGTAGGTCAGCTCTGGGAATCGAAACCGGGACTCTCGAATGCGGGCCATAGACGAAAGCGCTTGAGCCATTCCTTTGGTATATTTAGGATACTTCAATGAAAGTTATAAAACGTGAATTTTCTTGAAATACCCCCAAAGCCCTCTTCATTATGAACGATCTTTGCATAATTGTAAATCGTAAAGTTTAAACTTACGTGGGCTACTTTTGAGGTAGGTATCTTTTATTATTGGTTTGAATTATCCAAAGCTCATAATTTTGTTAAATTATTATACCTAGAAGGGCATATCTGATAAAACCATTTTGGTTTAATATTTTCCGAGTTCCAATGTCGATCACGGTTAGTTATCCGAATAAGGCCTTTTCCCTTATCCTAAAAGATGAATGCTCTAACGACTCTAGGCTCATTTCAGCGCCATTTCACTTATTTCACTCACCGTTCGGTATGACTTAACGTTGAAGAACGTAAATCAAAAAAGAAAACAACTAATGAAACAAGAAAGGATATAAAGAAAGAAGGAAAGAAAAGAAAGGAAGGAAGAAAGAAAGAAAGGAAGGAAAGAAGGAAAGAATGAAAAAGGGAAAGAAAAGGGAGAAAGAAAGAGAGAAACAAAAAGGAAAGAAACAAACAAACAAAACAGGAAAGAAAGAAAGAAAGAAAGAAAGAAAGAAAGAAAGAAAGAAAGAAAGAAAGAAAGAAAGAAAGAAAGAAAGAAAGAAAGAAAGAAAGAAAGAAAGAAAGAAAGGAGGAAAGGAAGCAGGAACGGAAGGAGGAAAGGAAGCAGGAACGGAAGGAGGAACGGAAGAAAGAAAGGAGGAAAGAAAGAAAGAAAGAAAGAAAGAAAGAAAGAAAGAAAGAAAGAAAGAAAGAAAGAAAGAAAGAAAGAAAGAAAGAAAGAAAGAAAGAAAGAAAGAAAGAAAGAAAGAAAGAAAGAAAGAAAGAAAGAAAGAAAGAAAGAAAGAAAGAAAGGGGGAAAGGAAGGAGGAAAGAAAGGAGGAACGGAAGAAAGAAAGGAGGAAAGAAAGAAAGAAAGAAAGAAAGGGGGAAAGGAAGGAGGAAAGGAAGGAGGAACGAAAGAAAGAAAGGAAGACATAAATAAATAAACAAAGAAAGAAAGGAAAGAGGAAGAGAAGCAG
This sequence comes from Mantis religiosa, assembly GCA_030765055.1. NCBI lineage: Eukaryota > Metazoa > Arthropoda > Insecta > Mantodea > Mantidae > Mantis > Mantis religiosa. The sequence goes on along the minus strand of CM060958.1, from coordinate 58,199,632 downwards.
GAACGGAAGAAAGAAAGGAGGAAAGAAAGAAAGAAAGAAAGAAAGAAAGAAAGAAAGAAAGAAAGGAAGGAGGAATGGAGGAAAGAAAGGAGGAAGGAAAGAAAGGGAAAAATGAAGGAGGAACGGAAGAAAGAAAGGAAGAAAGAAAGAAAGAAAGAAAGAAAGGAGAAAAGGAAGGGGGAAAGGAAGGAGAAACGGAAGAAGTAAAGAAAGAAAGAAAGAAAGAAAAGAAAGAAAGAAAGAAAGAAAGAAAGAAAGAAAGAAAGAAAGAAAGAAAGAAAGAAAGAAAGGGGGAAAGGAAAGAGGAACGGAAGAAAGAAAGAAAGAAAGAAAGAAAGAAAGAAAGAAAGAAAGAAAGGGGAAAAGGAAGGAGGAACGGAAAGAGGAACGGAAGGAAGAACGGAAGAAATAAATAAATAAAGAAAGAAAGAAAGAAAGAAAGAAAGAAAGAAAGAAAGAAAGAAAGAAAGAAGAAAAAGGAGTAACGAAAGAATGAAAGAAAGACAGAAAGAAAGACAGAAAGAAAGACAGACAGACAGAAAGAAAGACAGAAAGAAAGACAGGCAGACAGACAGACAGACAGACAGACAGACAGACAGAAAGACAGACAGACAGACAGACAGACAGACAGACAGACAGACAGACAGACAGACAGACAGACAGACAGAAAGAAAGAAAGAAAGAAAGAAAGAAAGAAAGAAAGAAAGAAAGAAAGAAAGAAAGAAAGAAAGAAAGAAAGAAAGAAAGAAAGAAAGAAAGAAAGAAAGAAAGAAAGAAAGAAAGAAAGAAAGAAAGAAAGAAAGAAAGAAAGAAAGAAAGAAAGAAAGAAAGAAAGAAAGAAAGAAAGAAAGAAAGAAAGAAAGAAAGAAAGAAAGAAAGAAAGAAAGAAAGAAAGACAGACAGAAAGAAAGAAAGAAAGAAAGAAAGAAAGAAAGAAAGAAAGAAAGAAAGAAAGAAAGAAAGAAAGAAAGAAAGAAAGAAAGAAAGAAAGAAAGAAAGAAGGGAAGGGGTAACGGAAGGAGGAACGGAAGAAAGACAGAAAGAGAGAGAATTAGTGAATGAATTAATTAATGAAGGAAGGAAGGAAGGAAGGAAGGAAGGAAGGAAGGAAGGAAGGAAGGAAGGAAAATAGAATATTTATGCAATCGTTCATCTCCATTAACCTTAATGTGTAGAAGAATATCTAAGCCTTATTTAAGAATATTTTACTGAAGAATGGACAGAGAATGTCATGTGAAGAAGTAAATCAGATATTCCTTTCGTCGCAAATTCACAGATACATTGACTTAATACATCCATCCGCAGGGACGATATTCCTTTATGATACATTTATTTCTTAAATGCGCTCGTGTAAGACGGAGGGAAAAAAGCAAGCCCAGGGTTAAAAAGAAGAGATTAAGTAAGCAGAAGTTTCCCTTTCAGTGGATATTAACAAGAGACTTGCCTGCAGTAACATAAAAACTTGGAAAACGACAGACGAGGGATCCAGTCGTAGACAATTTACTCTCCTTAATCAAAGCACAGCCCTAAGGCAGTTGGTTATTGTTCGTGCCTATGGAACTCCTAAAAGAAGGTCCAAACTGCAAAGTGTTTGTTTTCATATCTTCCACCAATAACAGGGACGCCACTCACTCAATTCTATTGCAGCTTTTGGCAGGAACTCTTTCCCTGGAGAAAAATATGAAATACGCTGTTGACTAGAGCCACATTTTTTTCTTTAGAAGTTGTTAGTCGGTGTCATAGAACAAGAAAAGTACAGTTTGTGGTTTAAATACATACAAAATTGTTCCATTTTCGTTAAGTCATGACGTAATTGACAGAGCGATTAATAAAAAGTGTTGGAGACCTATGCTTTCTCTTTGGAAGTAATAATCAATTAAAATAGAGTTTTATTTTCTTCTTTCCACTTCTAAGTTAGGCTATAAAGTTGTTTCGAGGCAAAGACACCTTCCAATCTGCTTTTTTGGAATATATACAGGGTATTTCGAAACGACATTGAACGAATAGCCCACCTCGGTAGCGTAGATGGTGGCTTGTCTGCCTCACGTTCAAAAGGTCCCGAGTTTGAATCTTGGTCAGAGTGAGTTACCTGGATAAGGTATCTTCTGGGGGTTCCCCTTATCCTGAAAGATGAATGTCGGGTAGCTCTAACCTCCATAGACCCCGGACTCATTTGAGCACCATTTTACCCATTTCATTCAACGTCCAATATGACTAAACGTTGGAGGACTTAAATTAAAAAAAAAAAAAAAAAACAACGAATATATAAAGTAGTTGTTCAGCTTCTATGTCACACATATAGATAGTTTTTACCACCAATATAGCCACATTCGAGATCTGATAACTAACTTACATTTCGTGGTTAGCCAATTACCTTTGCATTACTTGAAAACCCCGTAAAAAGTAATAATAAATCAAAATTGCTTTTCCATATTTTAATGGACATTAGGAAAAAGTAATTGAAATGTGAAAAAACATAAAAATCTTATTAATATAAAGATTTGTATTCACTCTTTTGTTAATGAATTAATTTAAGTAACACAATCTTGGTTGTTAGTTTATTTGTTTATGAGGCCTAACTAAAGCTTCCCGGTTTTATGGTTATTATAGGTATTCCATCTCAAGATGTTTTGAAAAATAAAAAATGCATCGCTTTTTAATGATATCTAACGGATGGCCCCGTAGCTCAGTCGGTAGAGCACCTGCCTGACGAGCTAGGGGTCCCGGGTTCGATTCCCGGCGGTGGGGTGGGGATTTTTCTCCAACAAAGGTGATTCCCCACTTCCCCAGAGTCTGGAAGTATGAATGTGAGTATGAATGTGTGCGTGCACCAATGATTAAAATGTGGATAAGGCAGTTACAAGAACAACGCAGCGTGCCTCATGCTATCGAAGTTCGCAGGTAGGATACACAGCGTGCCGCCTTCTGTAGCTGTTTGTAAACATACCGACATACTCCACGGTAGCTTGCTACTATTACGAATTTCTTTGGCTTATGAAACCGCAATAAAGAAGCTATTCTTTAGTTATTTGTTTATGGGTGTTTAAAGTGTTTCAAAATTTCCTTATAACAGTCGATTATGGCAAATAAACCGGTGGTGCTAGTGAGGTTGAGGATGGAAGCATTAAATGATAAACAAAACAGAGTGCAATATCAAAGAATTGTAGATAAAGTTAACTAAAACTAAATGTCTGATGCAGTGAGACAAGCATTTTATTTCACTGTGTTTTATAATACTAAAAAAAGCATTTGTAACTGAAAAGGAAGCTTTTTATTTTACAGTAACTAGTTGAAAGCACTGTACAATTAACATCACAGCAAAATGATCAATCTTGGAACTGTCCGAGTCATTCTTGACTTTTTCACAAGTAACTGTCATTTGCCCCATTACCTCCAAGCGAGGCTAGGCTTACTCACTAAGAGCAAGGAGCAATTCTTTTGTTTTCGTGGCCGGTGCGTCCCAATAACAGCTTTTGAGGTTCGCACACCAGTAGTTTCTACGCTGCCTAAACACAAAATAATGCATTATTTAATGCTGCATAAAATTATACCTAAGAGAATTTCGAAGCTACGACACTGAAATTCGGACTAGTTACGTGATAAACTACGAAACGGCTGTATTCGTTCGGTGTCATTTCAAAACAAGCTGTATATATAAATGGATCTGTTCAGAAAGTTCCGGAGAATTTGTAATTTCGTGGCAAATGTAATTTGGAGCGAGTTGCGGTTTACATTCCTGCACGTGCCGGCGTTTGATGTATAAATTCCGGAAATTTCATTGTTGTATGTCTGTCAGTTATCGCTCAGTGCTGTATTGAGTAGTACGTTGTGTCGCACAGTTTACGAATTTAGAATTGGCAAAGAAAGAGGAGCAGCGCGTCAGCATTAAATTTTGCAGAAACTCAAGTAAACGTTTACTTAAACATACCAAATGATGCAGGAAGCCTATGGTGACGAGTGCTTAAGGGTACTCGGTGTTATGAATGGTTTACGTGGTTTAAAAATGGCCGGGTGGAAGGTAAAGATGGCTCTCGTTCAGAACGTCCTTCGACGACGACGCTCATTTCAGGAACGTCAACGAAATTGTGCGTGCCTATCGAAGATTGACTGTCCAAGAGATGGCAGAAGAATGTAAGAATCAGATCATGTCATGAACCTAAACTAAAATAAAAACACCAGGGTGCTGGGTATTGCATCCTGTCCTTTCATCCCGAAGGTACAATAATTGTAACTTCACAATTCATCAACCTCAATACCTACACCATATCCATCCTACAAATCCCGTTTCGAATACCTTACCTGTGGTAAAACCCTAACGGGTGGGCACGCAGCAAAAACCTTCTGACTATATACAGCCAGCCAGCACCACATGGCATGGCGTGTCATGAAGAAACGGCCTGAAATGTGGCGAGACAATTCATGGCTCTTGCATCATGATAACGCACCCGCACATTCGTCCCTGTTGGTGCGTGAGTATTGCACAAAAACGATATCGTCTTGCTGCCTCATCCTCCATACTCTCGAGACCTGGCCTCTGTTGACTTTTTTGTATTTCGAAAGTTGAAAACCCCGTTGAACGAACGAAGATTTGTAACGCTATACGAGATAAAAGAGAATTCGCAAATTGCGCTTCACGCGATCCAGAAAGAGGCCTACCAAGACTACTTTCAGAAGTGGAAACGGCGTTGGAAGCGTGTGTCAGTTATTGAGTGGAGTTGTGGGGGCCATGCACAATAAACAAAGGGTAAGCGTAGAAACATTTTGTGGACGAACTTCCGGAACTTTTCACATTTGAATATTAGGTATACATTAGAAGCTGGGACCAGGGCCGATCCAAGTTGACGAAACTCCGGTTTATCCAGATGTAATGACGGAAAAAACGATAAGAAGCATGTTCCACGTCACCAAAATATTTGTAATGAGGTTTAGATATTACTACCAGCATATTTTTACCTAAAAACACATACACTGTATGTACTGTCTACCCACCACAAGAAAACAAGAGACGAATGAAGGAGAGAGGGGTTTGAACTGATTATCTGCTCTGTTAATGGATCTGTTTACTAGGAAATGAGTGTGTGAGAGTGCATATGAGTCACCCATGCTGCCAGATCTAATGTTTGTTGCAGTAGCTCTAGTCATAAGTATTATGTATGGGTGAGTTATGTGACAACATTTAAGTAAAACAAATCTAGCATTCTTGTCATACTGGGAAGGTGAGCATAAACATCGTGGGGCAGTAATTTGTAATTTATTTCTCATCTTTCCTTTTACCACATCAAATGGAAATACAAAATCAAGATTACAATTATAAAATCCATACTTAAAAAATGCCATAGAGTCCTAAATCCTGGAAATCCTATCATATTACCCACAATTGAGTAATAATTCGGTCCCCATACACCTAACTCTAGGTTTTTGTGTATTGGAGGCCCTCTACTCCTTTTTACAGATTTTGCCATTTCACCTATCCCACTCTATATTGTTCTCTTAATTGTTCTTAGCCATCTCTCTTTAACTTTCCCTAAATAAATCATTACATTTCTTCTGTTCTTTTCCCCTTTTACTGACAATTTTTTTCTAATTACTACTTCACCCCCCAAATTGTCCCATTTACGTAGCCAGGCCTGCTCCCTCCATATCTTTGTTTGACTACAATATAATATACAATGGAAATCTGCATTCTCTTCTCCACACAATGGACATTTATCTAGCTCCCTCTCTTGACCTATACCTTTCAAGTTTCTCACTCCCGTTCTCGCTCAAGTAAAACCTTCTCGCCCTAACTTACTACATATATCTATATATCCTTCGCTCCCCCAGGTTCGTTGGGCAGTAAAAGTGACTACGTTACACATTCCTCCAGCTCGTCTTCTCGTGTTGGGCAGACAGTACTGTAATAGCCTATGTATTTTTACTGCACATAATATAGCTACGAATTAGTCAGCAGTAAAAAAGACACTGAGCTTTTGCTGTCAGTTTAGTATATCGCTTACAAACAGCGCGATCTCGCATCCGCTTTAACGTTAGAAGTTCATAGGCAATATTTTGGTTACACTCTCGAAATAAACAATCAATTTTCCTATATTTCAATTACTTGTGCGTGGGTCATTACCACAGCTGGTTCCTCAACCTGTCTGAATCTGACAACTCTTCATTTTCAATTTCAGTAACACTGCACGATGCAATAATGCCTTCCTGTGTAATTGGTTTATAACCTCCATCATTGTCAACGTCTTCTTCATCAACATCGGAGCAGCCATCTATATTTTTAAAAATATGTATGGGGTCTTCTTGCTGCTTCTTCAACCTTGTTTTCTGGCAAGTCACAGGCACACCAGGCGACAACTTTTTCCATGAGTTTATCAAAGTTTCTCTTCCAATCTTGTCCCAAGCAGGTGGGGTGAGTGCAATGAATTCACTCGTTGGAGTAATAACTTGGTGAGAATAGCAATTTATCGTCTGTAAAACAAGTCTCCATTATTGCAATTCTCCTAAATTTAAGCCAGTGTGCGAAATATGCTGCCTATTTCAGATCATTTCCAACATCTACTGTAAGAGTTTTAATGCATCTCTGAGGGCACGATTTTTCCCGGGGGTTCTCCGTTCTTGCGCAGTGGAGGGAGCCCGCAAAATGAGTTAGGGTATGTTTCAATGAACCTATTTTATCTCATTGCTTCTTAGAGAATAGACAGATAGAAGACGAATGTCAAGTAACTTTAAGCTCTGTAGAATTGGGATCATTTGAGTATCATTTCACACACTTCATGGCCATCATGCGATGAATACTGTTACTGCAAGAGAGTAGAGACGTACGTCTTGCGTTCGACTACCCAGCTAGCAAACCGTATGTCAAAAGAGGATACGTCACTACGTCGTGGAAGAGAATGAAGTAAATGTACAAGGTATGTTCAAAAAGTATCGCGAATTTTGAACGTATATTCGATTTTCGACTGTTTCATGTCTTTTATACCTATTTTTGCCTATTCCAAAAAATGAAACAAAGAATCTGTATCAAATTTTGCGTGAAAAACAAAATTAATTACGCGGATGCATTTCGAATGTTGACTGTGACATATGGTGGAGATACCTTTTACCAAAGCAACGTTTATTGGTAGTACAAAAGGTTCTCAGTGGGTCGAGAATATGTGAACGTCGAAGAGCGTCCCGAGCTCGTCAACAGACGAAAACACTGAGGAAGTGAAGAAAATAGCTTTTCATCGAATCACCGTTAGAGAACTTCCTCAGGACCTAAACATATAGATTGACTCGTACCATTCGATTTTGGGCAATGATTTGGACAAAATTCGTACCAATGTTGCTCAATTTGGACCAAACATACCATGGCATTAACGTAGCTAAGGAGCTGTTGAACTCTCTCTGCGATGACCCAAATTTGCTCCAGAGGGACATAACTGGTGACGAATTATGGGTTTATGGCTATGACGTGGAAACTAAAGCTCAATAATCCCAATGGACGCTGCCACAGGAGCCAAGATCCAAACAAGTGCGCCAAGTTCGGTCGAATGTGAAAGGTTTTGCTTACAGTTTTCTTCGATTGCAGGGGCGTGGTGCTTCATGAGTTGTCACAGGGTAGAACGGTGAATGAACAAAAACCGGCTTTTGCACCATGACCATGCCCCTCCTTCGTTGCTTGTGCACGAAGTTTTGGCCAAAAGCAACACACTCATGATGCCGCAGCTACTGTACTCTCCAGACCTGGATTCCTATGACTCCCCCCCCCCCAAAAAAAAAAACTGAATAAGCTCATGAATGGACGACGCTAGGTCACGATTGAGAAGGTAAGTATGGCATTGAAGAAGGAACTGAACAAGATAAAAAAAATTAAAGTGCTTCGAGGATTGGAAAAAAAAAAAAAAAAAAAAAAAAACGTTGGCACAAGTGTATAATATCTGGTGGAGATTACTTTGAAGGGGACAAAATAGATATCCGTAAATAAATAAATACTTTCTTTAACAACACAAAATTCGCAATACTTTTTGTACAGACCGCGTAATTGCAAAGTGAAGTAAGAGTGATCTAAAGAACTAGTTCACATTAGTGAAGCGAGAGAATGAACTAAAGAAGTCATAGCTTCAAACTTCGGATGAACTCACAATTAATAACATCTGCGGTGAAACTCTAAAACGCAAAGTTTGTAGAAAAGCAACCTTTAACTTAGGTAGAATAAGTGAGAAATGTATAACAAAATAAAATAAGAATATAAAGAAAAAAAAACAGATTTTAAACTAAAAATGCGTTTATATTCGCAAACACATCTTCAAGGACTGTGAATGCATGTTACGACGGATTTCAATCAGAACTGCTTATAAAGTAATAGAATATTCATGTTTCGGAAATGACTTTTTACTCAAAAACACAGCGGATTCAAAATATAGTGGCTTCCGCCTTCCTTCCCCAACCCTCTCTCTCCTAACCCTTCCTAGCTCGTTTCCTTTCTCCCTGTAGTAGGTCAAATCGCGGCCGACGGTTTCTTCGTCACGAGGGAAATGAATTTCCTCCCACGAGCTTCCTCTGCTGACAGCGCCGTCTTCCTTTGTGCACGATCTGTCATTATCAGAGAGCGTTCGTTTAGACACGTCCGATAGCGATGGCAAACGTTCACAATTTCTTTTAAAAAAGTGAAAGACATGTCTTACTATCTAGCAACAATGTGGTTGTATTTATCGCGCTCTTACATATTTCTCTATTAAATGTTAATGATGAATCTTGAGCCATGCCAGCCCAAAATGAAGTAATGTGAATGAATATCGGTTAAACCTAGTATGTCTAAATATAGCCAAATGCAAATAACAGTATAGCCTTATGAGATTCCCCTTGTTAGATTTAATTTTTTTTTCTCGCCATCAGCTTTTGCTCTACAGATGTGTTTTCCTTGTCAATGTTCAAGTTTTGCTGTATTCATTTATTTACGTTCTCCAACGTTAAGTCATATCGCACGATGAATAAAATGGGTGAGACGATGATTCAATGAGTCCAGGGTCCACAGAGTTTAGTTAGATAACATTCATCTTTTAGGATAAGGGAAACCCCGGGAAAAGCTTATCCAGATAACTCAAACTGACCGAGGGTAGAGCTCGGGACTCTTGAACGTGAGGCAGACACGCTACCATCTACGCTACCCAGGCGAGCATCAATGATCAAGTGTCTATAGTATAGCAACGCAAAGAAAGTCCCTGTAAGGAATGTGCTGTGGGACAAGGACAGCGAATGTGTGTGTGTGTGGCAGAGAACGCTTGCTATACAAGGAGCAGACCGTTAAAAAAACATGCGCCCTATTCACTCTGTACATTAAAGCCGAGAAGATTCATTCACAAAAGTAGAAGCCGTCAGAATGTTTTTGAATGGTCTTTAACTGTACTGACATGGGATGTCATAAACCTGTCCAGGGTGGGTGTGGGGACCTTCGGCCAACCCCCTGCGTCTCGTCCCTCGGAGACTTTCTCTCCTGTGGAGGAGTATACCTGTTACCCGATTCAGTCACAACGACTATTATAGTTAATATTAACTTCTCAATTAATTTTTATAAACAAATCAGCTTTCAACAAGTTATTTTAGGGCAATTCTCTAGCTTTATCTTTCAATAGGCTGATTCCACATGTGATTACCTAGGTCCTAACAGATCTCTTAGGAGACATATAAGGAAATAAGCAGCATATATATTGTCACGGCAACAGGCATAAAAGTTTCGGCACAAATAAGAAAACAATCGGCGGATAAAGTTTCATGGTAATAATGAGCCTTGCTAAGCAGTTAACGATAGCGCGTAGTGTAAACAGATATCGCCGGCAAGCAAGATAACTAGTCTTTCAGTGTTGGAATGTTCTAGAGATATCTCGATTAACGGAAAATGATTGTTTTACTTGTTTGCTCCAGAAGGTTCTCGGTTCATGAATTTGTGTATAAAAAGAAGCCATGGCTAGTGATTAGTTGTGAAACAGTTGTGAAATGAGAGACAGCCAGCTGTGTTGTTGTAACGAGAGCTAAAGATGTAATCTGCTGTCACTGTTTGTTATTGTGATCGACCTTGTAAGACTGTGTATATGTGATTTAATGTTCTTAACGTGAGAATTGGACAGTGTGTTGCTACGAAAATAAATGAGATTTTTAATTTCTGCAACTCTGCCTTTTAAATCTACGAACCCACAAAGTTACAATATATAGACCATTTTTAGTCTCACATAAAATCGAAAACAGCTAAACCGATTTGCTTAATTTTGGTTTGAAATATTTGAATAAATCCAGGGAAGGTTTAAAAGGTGAGAAAAAACCTGAAGCGATAATGGACCGGGTTATTAACTAAATATAAAAGAACACACACAAACTTTCACGGAACACATACACCTTGCCCGCCTCGGTAGCGTCGTGACAGCATGTCTGCCTCATCTTCAAGAGGTCCCGAGTTCTAATCTCGGCCAGGACGAGTTACCTGGATAAGGTTTTCCCGGGGTTTTCCCTTGTCCTAAAAGACGAAAGTCGGGTGACTAAGCTCTATGGACCCTGGGCTCATGTGAGCATCATTTCACCCATTCCATTCATCGTCCGATATGACTTAACGTTGAAGGACGTAAAATAAAAAAAAAAATAAAAACATACCTCTTCCTTTATTTTCGACAAACAAATTCATTACAAAGTAGAAATTATATTACTCCTTGCCAAAGTGTACAAAGCCATTTCACTTACCATATTTTATTAAATATCCTTTGTTATCAAGACTGAATTTCCATTTATTTTCTGTAGCATGCTGTATCTTCCGAAGATTAGACACAAAATTAATTAATTTATGAATATCGGATACCTTCTTGGTAATTTGTATTTGTGAATTCGTGAATGTGAATTGAATTGATACAAAATTAAATTAATTCCTTTGTGACTTTGTGAAGTTCGCGGAATCTTTTTACTATGCCAAGAAGAAGATGACATGACTTAGGCCGTAGAAGTCAGGCAAATGTGCGACGAGCTACGTTACATGCTGACCGCACTGACGAGCAGCGAGATGCAGCTAATAATCGTGTTGGTAGGTCCGAATTGCCTTCTATAGTGTCTGCTTCTTCCGGGGTAGTTGTTTTCATACAAATCAGTTGACACAGTTATGAATAAGGATGACTATCCCACAGAGGTTTTAAAACATAATTGCCTGGACTCGCACCTCACATTTTAAAATTAAAAGTAGGATCAGTTGTGATCATGCTGCGTAACATAAACCAAGTGTGAGAAAGCTAATGAATAACGCCATGAGGCAACAATCATCAAGGAAAAGTGCAAAGGAAAGGATAAACTAATCCGGGGTATTCCGATGATTCCAATGAATCTACCTTTTTATTTTAAGCGTCTGCAATGTCCCATGCGCTTGGGCTTTGCGATGACTATAAATAAATCGCAAGGGCAGTCGTTGGAAGTTTGCGGAATCAACTCGGGATTTCAATGTTTCTCTCATTGACAATATTGTACGTCACGTGTTCGCACGTCAGAAAATCATTATCTATATATACTTACGCACCACAAAAAAGACAAAAAATATTGTTTATCAGAAAGATTTAAGTTTATTAACTTAATTTTAGCTAGTTGTATTTAAACTTAACTCCCAATTGCAGAATAAATAACTAATCCATATTTGTTTTATTTAGATAGATAAGTCCAGACAACTTTATTGGCGGTAAGAAGTTCGCCGGGTCAGCTAGTTTTATATATTTTAGTTGAAGTACCGTTATATTTAAGAATGTCAGTCACGCTTAATGCTACTTGGACCACGCTATTATTTACAAAAAACTGGTTAGTCTCAAACATTGATTTCCTGGCCAGTATTCATCTTTAATTTACTAAGGTACAGCAGTATTTTAAGACACGAATGACGTGACCTATGCTGATCAAAAATTAAGCGTTAGAACTTCCAGTTTTGGATGATTTTATAATCCATAATGCTTTACTTGTACTACTATAACGTTTATGATTTGTTGTCCATTGTATTATAATAGATTTTTCTTTGTGATCAGAGTTTGTGCATATAACTATGTCTCAGTGTAATACCCATTTGCAGTAATATTGTACATCATTCATACATCCTAGAGGTCCGCGATGGTCAGGTTCCAGGGCATGGTTTTAAACCCGGCGGAGAGTGACATTTACGGGCGCTTTCTTCCAAGGGAAGTAAAGCCGATGGTCCCGTATGCTAAAGTTATGGTAGTTAAGAGAGCTTTAAGTTTGGTAATAGTGTATTATGCAATGAGATTATAATGGTAGTAATTAAAACTCGAGCATTATTATGATACGAGCGTTTTAATTGCCATTATAGTCAGTTTCACATGACTGTTTATGCTCGATCATATATACAAATTAAAGGTTTCATTTAGAAGTATTCATTTACTGTTTGAGTGATGTTAAAATCGTGAGACGTAGTATGTAGTACGCAGGTGCAGAAATATTGATTTCTTCCCTATAAACAGCTGTTAACGTGTGACACAGTTTAACCTAAAAGAAAGTATAGACAAACTGAAACAAATTGAAATGTTTAGTGTTGATTATAAAATAGAACAGTGAGTCCACAAGGTCCATGATTTCATATTTTTAGACAATTCTTTGAAATACACTAGGAATACATTTTCTGAGAACTAATTTATATTTAATACTCTCCAATCCATGAATTGTGATAAAAATTTCTCGCACATCTTTCTTTACTTTTGTGGCAACAAATTATTGGTAACATTGAGTGCTTTTGTCGTAATTTCTGGGGGTGTAAGTTCAATGTCACTATTACTAGTGTCAGATATTTTGACTTTTTTCTAAACTGGCGCTAGTACCGTTGTCGATCGAAACGAGAATAATTGATATATGTGCTTTCACAATGTTACGTGGCCACCTCTGATTGGTCAAATACCAAAACTTTAATGAGGCTCATTAAAGTACTGCTATCAGTCGTATAAATACTAAAGTTTGGCATGGTCGAGCATAAACAGGTTTTAGATCAAAGTTCAGCAGTTTCACAACCACAGCAATTAAAGGGCGTCAATAAATAAATGAATGAATGGAGTGAGTGAGTGAGTGAGTAAAATATTCATACCCACATTTATGCTATGGAGGTACTAAGAGAAAACTTGTATCGTGAAAATAGTTTCCAAGTGTAATTATTTTCTTATTCTCATGTGAGATACATAAAATACCTTTAAATAATTAAATTATTATTTACAATTTGTTATGTAGTTACCACCATAGTAGCATAAACTTTGTATCTGGTGAGGCTGATCTGGTCTAAGGGGCAAAATAGGACAGGATCATTTCAGGATTTTGAGTTATGGTATAACGCGAAACTAAGTCCTAATTTACATTTTTCTCCTCTTAAGGAAGAAGAAATTGTTATAGAAATCTTAAGTTATGTTTTTCAACTAGGAAAGACTAAATGGAAGGTGTTATAGGAAGGTATTCCAAACAATAATGAGAAATGGGAAAAATGTTGGCAGACAATGCTGTCGATATCATTTTTCATTAATTCATTTCATTAGGTAATAGTTTATTTCATTTCATTGAAATAAATGAAATCATAAAATGATTTCATTTTATTGGGTAATAGTTACAACAAACAGTTCTAACATAAATCACCTAGAAGTATGCCAAAATCAGGCCCTGCGACTAATTAACTGGTGCAGCAAAGTCAACTCCAATCACGGCAATGTAAGTCTTAACTCGGAACTATCCAATACATCTAACTTTAGAGGAGCAGGCACTAATACAACATGAAAAAATGTTGCGGTTAAAAACAACAAAATGGGAGAAAAGATTACAACCAATCAAGATGAAAACACAAACAAGTTTCCTACACAAAGTTATGGAATTAAAAACATATCTGAATCTTCCTAATTCTAAAGAAAACATTTTAATTAAAGAAAACCCACTGACTTTTGAACCAATTAATATTCAATTAGATTTAGAACAAATAGTTACAACATCTGAAACTTCCAAACCTGTACTAAAAGAACTAGCATTAGAAACTGTGAACAATAGATACCCACCTGAAGAATGGTTACATATCTACACAGATGGATCTAACTTGGACAACAACTCAGGAGCAGGAATTAAGTGTGCACTGTTTTCATTCTATCAACGAGCAGGATACCACACAACAAATTTTGATGCAGAAGTAACGGCTATTCATATTTCACTCCCAACACCTTCTATACAGAATACATAAATTCAAAAATGCTGTCATACTTTCTGATTCTAAAGCAGCATTGTATGCAATAAGTTCATATAAAATGAGGTCAGTCCAAATTAAAGAATGTCACAAAATGATCCAACAACTTCAAAAACTACAGAAAAGAATTATATTACAATGGATACCTGCACATTGTGGAATTGCTGGAAATTAATCAGCTGATTTTCTTGCCAAAAAGTGCAAATTTAATTCAGAACAAAAGGAAACACTTACCCTTTGCATTCATAAAAAGATTAATCAAAAGCAAATATAAAAACAAACAAAACCAATCAATATCTAACAAAGCCAAAGATAAGAAATGGAACATTTTAATTAAAAATCCATAAATTATTCCAGAAATCCCACGTAAAGCTGAGGTAGAAAATTGTAGATTACTTACGGAACATGATTATTTGGCAAAACACTTTCACAGAAATGAAATTTATACAAGTCCAAATTGTCCTCTGTGCAACAAAGAAGAGGAAATGTCTAAAGCACATCTTTTAACCTGTGAAGCCCTACCTGCCGGTCCCACTACACAGAAATATTGGAGAGCAAGAGAGCTAAAGGCTTCATTGCCAAAGCCTAGCATTTGAAAACAACAAACAACATATTATTTTTCTGACAACGCTTGTTTCTGCTATTGCATATCAGTTTCACCAAAATATGAAGCTAGCCATCCTTTAATGCTTTCATAAAATATGCACCTATTTTGTTAATAAACAGGTTTTTATACATAATGATTTAATTGCCTGTGGTGATGCACATTAAGGAGGAAAGCGGTGATACTACTCCTATGGAATCTACAACAGAGCAGTATCTGCCTATCACATCACGCTTCTATCACGTACTCAGTAGTTAGCATCTTCAAATAAAAGGGGTCTGTTATTACTTCCCCTCTACACAGAGTTTTTTTTCTAGTGGAAAGTCGGTAGGCTAACATCAGGAGGTACTGAAGCAGCTGGAAAAGAAATAATAGGGTATTGAAATTATTTGCTAGAAAGCAGAAGAAAGCAGTGAGGACCGAACAGGAAAATATCAGTGAACAATAGCTTTTGTCATGATAAAAGAAAATGACTGCTTTCAGCCAATGCTCATTATTTTCTCCTCTTAAGAACGCATTTATTACATAAATCTTATTGTATACCTTCCAACTAGGAAAGGCCAAAGGAAAGGCGCTGCAACAAAGAACGCCAATCAACTTAGGAAGCACAAATGGAAAGGGGAAGCAGTTTTGGAAGCGATGTTTCGCTCCAAGCAAAATTATTGATAATACTTTGAGTGCAGATGATGAGATAATTATAAGTGCTACATAACAAAGAAAATCATTAACCAAAGTAACAAAAACCGCAATTCAAACGATTAAATTTCCATCAGTTTTCTTAACGTGACAGCTACAGCATATATTACAAACAACTAAATGATCCATATTGCACCAAGCTTATTAGAGATGATATATTGACGATACATTATCCCTAATTTATTTTAGTGTAACGTAAGGGGAAAGGTACCTTCTATCCCCGTCACGTTAAATTTAACATATTCAATTTACCTTTTCTGAATAACTATGAATAATACAGTCATGATTTTTTATCACATATACTGACACTATTGGATAGTTAAATGTCATTTGTTTGAGTATATAGCATTAAAAATGTAACTGTAATAACTTTTTTTAATAATGATACTTTTTTGATACCTACACTTGAAAAGGAAAAAAACACTATCAGTTTCCTTGATAATAACATCTAAGTGTTGGAAAAATGTCAGTTTATAAATATGTGCCAGGGAAACAGTCTGTGAAAATGTCATTTCTCTAGAATAAGTAGTTTCAATGAAAAGGTACATAAGGCTTACAAAAACAAAAGTACTCAAAACATTCCTGCCCCATACTTAGTGTAGTCATGATCTTCCCTACTCCTCTTGTTCCTTCTCTTCTGTCTAGCACTTTTATAGATGTCTTCTGCTTCCATGCCAGCCTTGGTAACACGATATTGGTCCATTTCTTTCAACAATTTTAGAGCTCGAAGTACTTATGTTTGGAACAACACAATCATATGGAGTTGAATCCCCTAACCTAACACTTTGATCATCACAAGGTGTTGTACAGTTTTCAAGTCCTTAGTTATTTTCACAGTTTTCATTATTTATATTCGTCTTTTTCTTCCTACCAGGCCCTCCAGACCTTTATCCGATCACTTTAGCAGAAGTTCTAGCCATTTTCCTCATTTAATAACAAAACACATGTTTAAAACCATTCTTCTTCTGCTTCTACCTCACGGCTTTGAATTGTTTGACCCGTTCCGGCTCCAAATTGCTCTGCCCATCTTTTCTTCGGTCTTCCCTGGTTTCTTCTTCCTATAGGTTTATAGTTTAAGGCTATTTTTGGTATTCTGTTATTATTAATCCTCTGAACTTGTTCTTTCCATTGATTTCTATTTCTTTCAATAGTATGGTTTATTTCTTCTACTTTTAATTCTGTCCTAATATCTTGACTATGTTTTTTATCAATTTTGGTATATCCTGCTATTGCTCTTATGAATTTCATTTCTGATGACTGTATTCTCGTACTATTTCTTTTTGTTAGTGTCCATGTTTCTGATCCATAGATGAGAGTTGGTATTGCCATTGTTTTGTATAGTTTTATTATAGAGTCCTTTCTTGCTTTATTTTTAATGTTCTTTTTATTGTGCCTGTTATATAGCTAAATTTATTTATTTTCTCTATTATATCAGCTTCCCCTTGGTACGAGACATTACATCCTAAATACTTAAAGTGTGATTTCTGCTCAATTATTATGTTATCTAACACTGTTTTTGATCTTACTGGATTAATTGCTTTAAATACCATGGTTTTAGATTTATTTGTTTATATTTTCATTCCATATTCTGTAGCAATTTTATCTAGACTATACAGCATTTTCTGCAGGTCATCTTCATTTGTGGCCATTATGTTTAGAACCATAGGATGTCCAAAAAAGTGAAAGAGCTAGAACAAGCGGGTGTTCCAATAGCTGAAGGTGCAGAAGAAAATATCCCTAAACATAAAATATCAGAGAAAGTTCTAAGAGGAGCCAGAGAGTGTAAAGGGGGCGTGACCTACTCCGCAGCATGTGATTTAAATCCACTTTTAGGACCTTTAAATAAGTTTCTGGTGCAAAACAAATTTATATTCATATAAAACGCACTTCAAACTATAAAAATAAGCAATAGAAAAAAATGATATTTTCAGCATTTTTAAGCTAACTTCTCCCCTAAAGGAAAGTAAAAGTTATACAGGGTGTTCCACCTAACTCTGCGAGCTAAAATATCTCCGAAATGAAACAAAATATGAAAATTCCAGTTGGTCAGGAATGTACATATGTCAAGGGCTCACACAATGAGAAGGTATGTACAATCCATAATGGTAAACAAATAACACCTGCAACACCAAGTTGCGTTTTTTTTTATATAAATGGAACATGTATGCTTATTTTATCAAAATGAAAACTAGAGCTACAATTAGTGATAAAACACTTGGTTTCACGTTTCTAAATCTCATACGTTCTGAGGTTCGCTGTTAGACGATGCCAATGGCGCCACCATTTCTGACGTAATACAACGCATGTATAGTGACTGCGCTTAAAGCATCCCCAGGCTGACATTGTATGGAAAAACTGTTCTGATCCCTAACCGCAATGTCAAACATCTTAGGTTACACTTATTGGGGTGGAGGGGTGAGGAATGATTAGGCTCGTGTTTATAGCTGAAAATATCCAGGGTTGCCGTTGTTTGAAATAACATTTAGAAGGAAATGCTATATAACATAACTGAAAAGAGATATATTACCTATGCTGTTATGGTATAGTACTTATATTACCCACAAGAACTAAATGTTATTAGCATAATATCCAAGGGAAGCTTAGTAAAACATCATTACAATTTTAAAATGGTTAAATTGTATCAGTGTGCATGAATTTTTGAGGGATATTTACTTGCAAATTAAAGAATCTCTTTGGATATTCTGGTAGTTAATAATAATTTATAAGCAAAAACTGCACGTTAGAGCTTTGTTTATTGCAATCGTGAGCCTATATATCCTAAGACAAGTTCCTATATTCTATGGCAGCTACAGGTTGTGAATTTCAGTTGATTTAACAAAGCAGTAAATATTTCAGAAGTCAAAAAACGAACTAAGCAATTAAAGAAAAACTAGTATGGGAACTCTATTACTCTTTTTAAATGCTAGAAGCTTTTTACAAGGATGTCTGCTAATTTTACAAGTTTGAATAAAGTTAAGTAGTGTAATTTTATTTCGGGGACCTTCTTTTAAACACAATTTAAATAAATAATCACGTACATTCCGCATAGTAATTAAATATGTCATAAACGCTTTAGAACTCGAGAAAGTTTAGAAATATTGTTAGGTATATATTACAAGTATGAATGGAAATCCATGTTAACAAATCCATGTTAGGTTCAATACCTACGGTCTCCACATCTTAATTAAATTACGCAAGTGCTAAACGTTAATAACTATTAAACACTAATAAATTTATAAAACTGCACTAACTACACTAAGTAACTATGTAACTTCTATAAATATAAGCTTAATTAACACACATAAGAAGCACGTTTGCGCAGTCTAAGCTAATAGAAGGTACGGCAGTTCTGAGGACCCAAGAAAAATATTCCTACAGCGTTTTAAATTGATGAACGTATTGAGAAGGACCACCCCATATATTTTAGGGTGGAAGACTCTTATAGTGCTTACATGTGAAAATGTGTGGTCAGAAGGGAAAGCTTTGATGGCGCGTGGGATGGAATGAACGCGGCTACTATATTTCTGTGCTCAGAGCAGGGGTTGCTTGCACTGGCATGTAGTCTGCTGTAAGCAAACCGATATTAGCTCGGCACGTTCTAGTGTCGGTATACTACTGTCTCCTGATATGGTCTGCTGTCTAATTATAACGTATTTCACGTATTTTTCGGATATTTCTTTCCATATTGACACATTAAACCGTGTTTTCACATGGCCTGTAACAGTTGCCATCATCTAGTCGATATGCCGGCCTTCAGTAACGAAAAAAGACCTGGATATTATTTTAATTTACTGTGAATGTCGCAGAAATGCAACCGCAGCTGTGGCATTGTAAACTGAATGTTGTCCAGATCGACAGATCCTTCGCCTCGTACCATTGCCAACGTCTGCACGAAACTCAGGGAAATAGGGAGCTGGGCTCCCACAAAGCTACAACGGTCACAGACAAGTGACTGGCACTGGAAATGAAATTGTTCTGGCTGTTGTAGCGCATAATTCTGAGGTGAGTGTCCGACAGATTGCACGAGGTTCTGGAATATAACGCAGTAGTGTGAGCAGAATTTTACAAAGGCATCAGTTTCATCCGTTCCATATCTCACTGCACCAGGAACTGTACGGAAATGACTAAATCCCGCACTGTATTCTGTCGTTTTGCACTTCAGTAGCTGCAAGGTAAGCCAGCATTCCTAAGTAATACGTTGTTAACGGACGAAACTTCATTTACAAGTCATGGTCATGTGATCTGCTTAACATGCACTACTGGTCCCTGCAAAATCCCTACTGGATTAGACAAGCTGCTCATCAATGACAGTGGAGTGCCACTGTTTGCTGCGGTATCATTGGTAACCGTATTTTAGGTCCCTATTTTTATCAGGGAAAATCAAATGGACAGCGATATGTATCATTTCTGCAATACACTCTACCTCTCCTCATGAAGAACTTTGGATTGGAAATGCGTCTATGAATGTGCTTCCAGCATTATAGATGTCTCGCACATTATGCACAAGTTTCCATAGACGCTGTGGATGCAAAGTATTAAAATGGGTGGATAGGACGGTAAGGTCCTGTGCGATGGCCAGCTCGGTCCCCAGATTTGACGCCATTAGACTTCTTTCTCTGAGGCACAGTGAAGGATAGAGTGTATTAAGAACCGCCAACGATAGTAGAGGATATGTAACAATTCCAAAAGTGTATTGATGCACAAGGAGTACACTTGGAACATTTGTTGAAGTGACACGGTTTCATCGGATGTAATGTACAACAATTAAGTTTCTGATGGCTATAGGTCAGTAGTAAATGTGTTTAGAGGAGCGGAACCAAGTGTATTATCACTAATTGTAGCCCTAGTTGTCATTTTCCTAGAATAAATGTTCCATTTAAAAACGCAACTTGGTGTTGGAAGTGTTATTTCTTTAACTTAAGCAAATAAATTGGCGAGCAAAGAGTTCCACGTTGGGGCGACAGTTTGATGCAATTTATAATGGGCAGCTCAGGGTTGAGCAATGAGGTTTCTCTCAGGGTATGCGTGAGTATGGATGAGAAGGATGGTTTTATTGACACTGGAATGCCCGTTGCAAACTGGTTTAATGACTGTTTCTTTTTCCACTACATTAAACGCGAAGTTGCCGACCAAGGGTTACCAATATCACTGTTTGGAGCTACTATAAGTGAAATGCTTATTACTCGATAAAACTTAATTCGTTCTTCACGTATATATGAACCGACAAATATCTTCTCTCGTCGCTTCTGGTCTGCCCTCGACCAAGACAGAAGAAGAGGACTGCCCTAATCGGCTCCAAGCCATCAACTTTCACTTTCTGGAAGCCCTCTTTTCACACAAAGATTCCCTTTGTGACTATATTTGTCCATTGTGATTATTAGGGGTCCGAAGAATACCTATTCAAACGGATTCAAGTGTTACCCTTTAGAAATCTGCTAAGGACACTGTTTCTTGCGTTTATTTTGTTAAAACAGCTATTCAACCCAACTGCTATTCAACTCAACTGCCCATGCACCTGTTGTAACAAAGAACCAACATTCCTTTGAAATCCATCATGATTCTTTACTTATTTAAATCCTTTAATTTTGGTATCAAACTTTATGGTGAAGCGGGATTACGTTGCTGATGGGAAAATGGGGTTCTCGAAGCACTTGCATTGTGGCGATCATGTGGAACGGAATTGTTCTCACCTGATGTCGCCCCGCGATTGGAGTTGTGGTTTGTATTCAGCCCCATCCTCGAGAAGACGATGATGAAGCTGCAAGTTGTTAACTCTTCTTGATCTAATCTGACTCTCTGTTCGAGCCCCTCCCTGAATGGAAGTTGTTCGAATTGGGTTGAACTCGAGGGGACAGTGGTTCCCGATACCCGTGGGAGATCGGGTACATCTCCGGACGGGGTTGAGGAAAGCCTTTAATATTCCCGCGTACTAGCCAGCATAGCTATTAGAACGTGTGCTAGATCACCAGGCGGCCCTACCGAGGTTAATCGGTAGTCTTCCCCTTTGGGGTTGGCGCGCGTAAGTAGCGTATCCACTTCCATCCTGTCTTGAGTTCATAGGACCAGATGAGAGGGGGGGGGGGTTCTTGTTAGTCTAGGTCTTACCCTATGGAAAGCCCCACGGAGTCGCCGGGCGCCCTTTTGGGACAGCTCGGTAACTCTCTGGTCGTCAGAGGGGATGGGGGTCAGTCTTCACTCTGACGTGTCGTTGTATATATAAAAAGTCTCCGGATCTGCTTTAGTCTGAGCTATGAGAACTCTTAATTTTCAGATGTGTTCGCAAGTGAAAGGATAAATTTTCTAAAACTTCGATTCCAATATATTCTTTTTACTTTAAAAATTTCAAGATGTTCAATTTAATTTGTATTATTTATACAATTTTTCGAAAAAACTTGACAATAGTATTCTATACCTTGATTACAATTAACAGAAAACTGATATTAAATCTTTTACAAGGTTTTGTCGCATCACTGTACTTACGTCTGTCCACCATAACATTCTTCCATCAAAAGACACTTTCTTTCCTAGCTGTTTTACCAAAATTATTGATTTTTCATTCTCTCGTTGCCATCACTACCAATCAAACTTAATTTTTAGTGGTACACGTCACACATAACATAATTTAATTTTTAAAACTACCAATTATAAAACATTCACTCACTTACATGACCTACTGAATTTTAACAATGTCCTTCCTTATTCATTTTAACATGTCCTTATCGATTCTTAAACCACATATTTAAGCATTTTTGAACTCTCGTGACCTAAACCAAAACAACAGTTACAATGGATTGTGCAGATCTTCTCATTGTGTGAGCCCCCGACGTAGAGTCTTTCTTGGCCGTAGATTCTTTCATATTTTGTTTCATTTTGGAGATATGAGGTTGCAGAGTTAGGTGGACATCCTTTATGATGAAGTAGAGCGGTTTTCTCTAGGATGTTTGTTTCGGATCCTTGGAAGGTCCTGAACTGAAATACCAAGTTGTGTATTAAACTAGCTTTCTATTTTGTGTTATTCACAAACATACAGGACATTTTTCTAAAGTTTTTATTTTGGTGACTTCAGAAACGTGTATTTCCGGTGAAATTTTTACTAGAGATTTTTATAAAACAAAACTTCCTCTACATGTGAATAGTACAAGGACTGTTCGATAAAGAATGACCACAATTTTTTTGACAACGTACCTTTACTCATCCTCATAATTTTGATGATCTTTCTCAAAATAGTCTCCCCTGAATGCGATGCACTTGTCCCAGCGTTTCTACCAGTCTTCAAAGATATGCTGGGAACCATTTTGAGAGATCCTTCAAAATCTCTCCGCAGCCTTCACCACCGCTTCTGATGATGGATAATGCCTCCCACGAAGGCGTTTCTTCAAGTTAAGGAATAGAAAAAAGTCACATGGAGCTAAATCCGGACTATAGGGAGGGTGAGGGATGCACTTCACGTTGATTTTTTGCAAAATATTCAGCAACAACATTGGCAATATGCGGCCGCGCATTATCGTGGTGCAGCATCCAGCTTACTTCACGGAAATGTGGTCTTTTGCGCCTGATTTGAATTTGAAATGCTTTCAGGACATCCCTTAGTATTGTCCAGTCACTGATGTGTGTGCAGCTACAACATATTGATAAACCATTCCATGAATATCAAAGAAAGAGATAATCATAACTTTCCCAGCAGAAGCAACCACTTTTGCTGTTTTGGGGAGTTGGTGATGAAAGAGATTTCCACACTGAGCTTTGCTGTTTGCTCTCAGGATCAAAATGATGTAGCCAAGTTTCATCAGCAGTGATTACGTTTGAAAGAAACTCCGGATCTTCCTCTAATATCAACTTTAACTGCATGTTACCTCCATTGCAGCGGTAGGCGATACTTTTCATGTCTCAACTTGCCTGGTTCTCAAAGGCGGGAACCAAGAGTACCAACAATGAAACTACTACGACGTGTTTGTTTCACATTAAGCTAACAGAATATAGTAAGATTGAATTTTAGTGCGAAAAATTATGACCGTAAAAAATTATGATCATTCGTTATTGAACAGCCCTCGTTCAAAGATCCTCATGCAAGATGTGCTCTTCAATTGAATAGGAGTTACAGATTTTGTTGTTTCTCAAGAATTAGCACTATGAATTGTACAGTAAAACTTAATGTTTTCTTTTATTTTGATTAGCTGATTTTTACATCCATCTTGTTAATAACAGGAATATAAATCTTTAGATTATTTTTCTTTTCGTCTTTATCTCCTAGATCTATCATCTTCGTGCAATACAACACAGTTGGTAGTCAGAACAAACTGTACCTAATAGATTTGATCTGCATGTTTTTAAAGGTAATATATTTTTTTTTAATATGAACTGCATAAAATTGAAGTATCTATCAATTTTAATTCTCCCACGTACCTGTAGAAAAATGTAATTAAATGTTAAATTAGAATTATATTGTAGGATGTAGGAGTATTTCACTAGAAATTAAACGCATACTCAAATGAAATTTTGAAAAGTATTGAATATAAAATTGGCGGGAGTGCTTGCCTCTATCTATATGTAATATCACAGAATACATTTATTCAAAGCATAACTTTTGCTCTTTGCATACATTTAAGCACCTCATTACTATACTTTGTATTCAACAAAGCAAAAATGGAGAGGTGTTTCCACAAAAATCAAGAGTACTTTCGCATTCTCCAACAAATACGCGGTAATTAAGTATGTTTTAACTCTGTCTGTGACACCATTAAATAATTTTGACTCAACTACACTTGACGCAGCTGTTTCCACCACGTGTATGTTTCTGACATATTTTGTACTGAAAATAGATGAGCATCGGACATTACACATGTCATTTTATATGTTATATAGCTGCACTGGCGAAAGAACGAGGATGAAATTGTGCGTCAGGTGTCCTCTGAAACGTTACGACATTGACTGTAAATAATAAATATCCTTAGGGGAATCGTGAAGTCTGGGTTTCTTTAAAATATTACATATGTTAAAGAATATATGTGAATAGCCTTGTATGTAGCGAAGATTTATTATATCACATACATTTTAATGCCAATACTATACATTTCAGAAACCGTACATTACTTCAGTTTAGGAGCCCTAAAACGTCATAGCATAAAAATTCTTGATTTGAGGTTATGTGCCAAATACAATAAACTCTCTTCAAAAATAGAACTGGATCATAGTTTCACTTACAAGCAGTTTAAGGAGCAATTAAATGTAGGCTCATGAGATTAGCCTCTTGAGATTATTAGTTGTGTTACTTACCCTGTATGTTTCATGATAATACAATTGTCTCTAATAATATATATCAATATTATATATTTTAATTGTTTATTCTTTATTTTCAGTATTTTTTCTGCATTTCTCTTTATACTACTTTTTGTATTGCATTTAAGTTTGTATGACTTAAGTCTTAATTTTTTTTTCTGTGTTACATTTTGCATTTCTCCATTTTTATAAAATCGAGAACGGCTGAACTGATATGTCTAACTTTAGTTTTAAAATATTTGTATAAGTCCAAAGAAGGTTGAACATAAATGTTTAAAAGGTGAGAAAATAATCTGAAGTGATAATGGACCTGATTATTAAGTAAATATAAAAGTACACTTTTACGGAACCGTACACCTTTTTTTTTTCTGCAAACAAAAACATTACAAAGTAGAAAGTTATTGCACTCCTTGACAACGTCT
Source organism: Mantis religiosa (assembly GCA_030765055.1). Classification (NCBI taxonomy): domain Eukaryota; kingdom Metazoa; phylum Arthropoda; class Insecta; order Mantodea; family Mantidae; genus Mantis; species Mantis religiosa. Next base: position 58,174,428 of record CM060958.1, on the reverse strand, counting down.
TCAAAGGTATTTCACTTATCATATTTTTTAAAATAACGTTTATCGTTTGTTTTCAAGACAAATATCAAAACTCTGCCAGCCCAGACTTCTCAGGTTACATTAAACGAATGCTCCGTTCATGTTCGTTTATTCTGGTAGCGATGATCGTTCCGGTTTGTCCTATAAAAATCTATAACCTATAGGACAAACCGGAAGGACTATCGCTACCAGAATAACCGAACATGAACGGAGCATTCGTTTAATGCAACCTGAGAAGTCTGGGCTGGCAGAGCATTGTTTTGGAAACGACCATACAGACAATTTTCGGGAGACGACCATCTTGGCAAAATGCAACAGTTACTGGGAGCGGAGAATAAAGGAGGCTTTGGCCATTTCCTCTGAGAGGAGCACGCTTAACCGTGGTGCTGGATTTCAGTTCAGCTCCTCTTGGAAATCGGCCTTAAATATGGAAATCCGTCGAATTAAGAAGCAAAGGTCAATACAGCTTGATAACCAAGTTAAGTAGTTACGTTTCTTTAACCCAATTAATTTTCTATACCCACGCCATCTCCTGACCTGGCCCAGGAGGCTGCAAAGTAGGATTTGTGGTGGACAAGACGGCGCTGATGCTGGTTTTCTCCGGGATCTCTGGTTTCCCCCGCCGTCTCCTTCCACCGGTGCTCCATCTTCATCTCATGTATCATCAATGTCATCGCCTGCGGTGCCGTGTGTAGTAAAACCGGGCGTTAAACATTACACATTTCATTTACATTTTCTGACCTGGCACTTAATTTACTGAAAACAGTCTTTTGTTCAGTAATGCGAATTTTTGATAGTGTTTTGTCTTTGTTTATAGTTGTGTTATATCCAGTATTTCATTTGTGGTTATAAGATTTAATAAATATTCCCATGCACATTCCCGAAACGTCGATTTGTAATCGTCTTTTCACTTGACTTGTTGCCCGAGAAGAAATTGAGCATATTCGTTGCCAGGAAAGCAAGATAACGACAACACAACTGATTCCACTAAATACTTGCGTCGGCACTGTAAAATATAATGCCTGAGTTAGCACTGTAGGACATAATATTGTTCACTCCTCGTTATGCTAATTAAGAACTGCTAATTAGCATACTTGTGTGATATGTTCTTCGGTATACTAATTAAGATACCTAGGTGATATCTTAATGATGAACAAAAATACATACTGAGATGGGTATATGTACGAACAGCGTCTCGGCATCTTAGCGAAGGCAAATTAGCTCTGACAGTAGAAACGGTAAATAGTAAACATAGCAAAAATATTAAATATAGCCTCATTAGTGCACCTTTATTTAGTCTACTGGCACCGTTTCTTATGAGCTATTTCATATGTTTAGGCTAATTTAAATTCGATTGGGTGACACTTGAATGCGTGAACGGCAAAGGATTCTTCTGCGTACGATGTAATATCCTAAACTTCGATCTTAGCTCCTGGTCAGTGCAACACAGACTCTTGATCGAATCCAAGAGAAAAATGGAACTTTCAACGCACACTCTTATTTTTGCTGAAATTCTTGCACAAACGCACCTTAAAATTGCTATGTTTAATAATGAAATTTACTAAACTTAAATAGTTATTGACACTGTATCAGCATTTATCAGTAATAGGTATATAAAACATAATTAAGCTAAAACAATAAAACAAGAGTAAATTGTGTATATAAAAGGTATATGAACATCAGTTAAAAGTTACTTCTCATGTAGTCGGAAATATTGTTTCGTAGTTGAAAAAGCCTGCCTTGATAGCGTAGATGTCTGAAAATGACATGTATATCTTGATTTTTCAAGGAATAGGCTGTAAACTCCTTTACAGTATCAATGACTTTTGCTTAATCTTTATAGGTAAAGAAGTTTACAAGTAATTTGTCCTTTTTTGCGGAATAAATATTGTGACTTTGTGGGTTCGTGAAATGAAAAGTCCAATTGCACCACTCAAAAATGTTCTTTATTTCCACCGACTTACAGTTAAACTCTTGCCAATTACACAGAATTACGTAATGCACACAATTACGATTCACCAGTTCGTCCGTTACAATTTCACTTGCACTCGTAATTACGTACAATCCTCCGATGCACTCACACAGTCTTCTCGTCGTACACTAGCACTGCATTCTTACGCCAAGAACTGACTGGCTCCTCTTGCCCGTCGTGTTGCTTATATAGGGTCAGCGGGCCGATCTGGAAGGTTCTAGATCAGATGAAATATCCCGTAAGTTCGAGAACACAGGTGGAACAGAAAGAGACGGCGCAGTGATGTTTTTTTCCCCAGCCACTCCTTGTTACCGCTATAAGACAAACGAGGGGGGCGTGGCTAACGCCGACCGTCTCCTGCTTGCCCGCTCTATAGGATGTTCCGACGTTCGGGTGACAATATCTTGGAGACATTCCATATTATTGGTTTGAATTTTCAAATACCTATAAATTTTGTCGCAATTCAAATTGAGTTCTACCTCTTACACATTTATCACTTAGCCTTTATACACCTATTCACATTCCACCTTAAGGAAATATGTAAAAAATAATAGAGCCATTTTCAAATACGTCTATTTGGATTAACATAGCCATGAATAAGTGTTTGTAAAAATGCCTTGTACAAAAGGGAGTAGAACAAATCATGTGAGAAACATGATACACTTGAGATAACGCCGCAATATACAGGGTGCTTCAAAAATTGTATACACACTTTGAAGCTCATACAAAATTTATGTTCTGTTCCACGAGGTTCAATTGCTGGAATTGTAAAGCTTGAAGTCCAATTTGAAATATAGACGCACTTTCTGATGCAAACGTGGTCATGTTCAAACAGGTGGCCTTCAACATCAGTACACTGCTAAGTACGAGTCATCACTGCTTCCATACATCGTACTAATGTGTCCAATGGGATTTCTGCGCACACCGCTTGAATCTCATTCCAAAATGCGTCTAGGTTATCTTGCAGTAACTTCCTTGCCACTATTTGGGTTGAGTAACCAGAGTGACAATTTTGCTGTCACCTAGTGAAGAAAGATATTACTTTCTCCCAGAAATTGAACCTTATCGCACGGGAAATACAGTTTCTATGTATACATTTTAATGCACCCTGTATAAACTTTGTACCTTAAATATTTTGTAAATAACCTGTAAAGTATTATCCATTTTTTGTAATATTATAACTATAATTCTGAAACCTGAGGCGGTCCTTGCCCGTTAGGTACCTCGTTGAGCCCTCCCGGTACTCAACCCCTCATATGAGAAGATAGGTGATGGTTGAGGATTACGAATGGGAGGTTTCCAACAGGTCGGGGATTTTCTCAGGGTAGATCTGCATGAATTATCTCTTTTTGGGTTTCAGGGGGTGGGTACGTCCGGACAGGGTATGGGTATTATAATTTAGAAGACACCACGACCGTTGAATGTCAAGTTTATTTATATAAGTAGTCCTCTCCCCTCGTCACCGTTATATTGATGTTACGTATGTATCTGTGTACGCCTGGTTTGTGAAATTCGAGGGCATTACTTCGTGCATTCGCGAACACGGACTTTGATGTATTTTCAGTACTTGTGGACCCCTTCACTCGCCGAAACAGAGTATTCGCGAACACGGACTTTGATGGATTTTCATTACCAGTCGCCCCCTTCACTCGCCGAAACAGAGTATTCGCGAACACGGACTTTGATGGATTTTCATTACTAGTCGCCCCCTTCACTCGCCGAAACAGAGTATTCGCGAACACGGACTTTGATGGATTTTCTTTACTTGTCGCCCCCTTCACTCGCCGAAACAGAGTGTTTTTCCTAGCGACGATCAAACGTCGCCCTTGCCCAAATTTCCCCTTCCTTTCGCCAAACTTTGGACACTTTCGAGATCATGTGACGGGTTACTTGTTTCTGAAAGGTTGTGTGTCATCCCTACTATAAGCAATTTCTCGTGTCTGAAACGTGTATTCTATGCGATTTTCACTTTCCCACAGTCAAGCTAATTAATTCATAAACACGTCTAAAAATGTGTAACTTAAATCCCGGTGTCCATTCTATCATCACGTAGCATGTACCGGTCAAGACCTGGGCTGGTGACGAGGGTCTAACCTTGAACAATGCCACATTTGTCGGCAAGAGGCTCAAAGGAAGTACCTGTGAAGAAGGTGTTCATTCACCTCGCTGTTTGGGTTCTCGAGTTTTCGATAATATATATCGGGATTGTTATGACAATGTTATCCCTAACAGGGGCGGTATCAAACCACAACTAATATGTAGATATATACCGAAACATAAGTTTAAGAATCATTGAACATTTTCAAAATACTAGCTTTTGTTTAACGTGCTAAGTGATTATTTTTATTAGTAGCATCGTCCTGTTTTTATTATACTTTATCCGCTGCTTATCGTTAGAGCAAGTATTGCATTCCATCTAATAGTTAAATATCGTTATTTCACGAAAATGCACATTTTAAGATTCCATGAATAAAAAGAAACATTTTTAAAGAAAGGTTGTGTGTGAATGGTATATTCAAAAATAAAAAGTTAAATACCAAGCTTCGATATCTGCCAAGCTTGTAACACACGATTTTCAAGAAAATCCCTCACAAGAAATTACACTTCATATGAAAGTTTGCTCTAAAATTGTTCTACTTGATTTGGTTTTAGTGTCATATATTAAAGATATATAATTACGAAAAAAAATTGTATCGTTTATTTTTGTGAGGAATAGCTTGCCAGGTCCTCTTCATTCGGATTTTTTTTAATGCTCTAAATCTGATACACGTTAAGCAATAGACAAACTGTACTACAAGAAAAATATAGATCTATTTAAAGCACAAAATTTATTATAAATACATTTTTGTATCATAAGCTACCTCCAAGATATTGATTGGTTCGAATTGTTCAGTACCTTGTCATTTGTATCCTCCAGATATTCAGTTGTTTCTCGCAATTACATGTAAAGAATGTGGAATTTATGGCAACCATATTTGAACCAGTTCTTAAACATTTGAATATGGATGTGTCGTTTGTAACTATAGCCAAATGTATAATGTACTATTTCTGCAAAATTGTATCCAATAAAATACATATAAATTAAACCTTCATGTAGTTTGTACATTCACTTATAGACACTAGGATGTAGGGAATGTAACGTAAATTACGTATAACGTAAAATTAAAAAGTTTGGAATCCTATATGCTTCGGTGTAACAATGGTAAAATACATATTAACGATAAAGTAACAGCGTTAACCCTTAAGTTTTTGAAATATAAACGTAATAAGTATATTTTAAATGTAATACTGCAAAAATTCAAAGGCAATGAAAACACAGATTCAATAAAATGACAGTGCAAAACACACACACACACACACACACACACACACACACACACACACACACACACACACACACGCACGCACGCACGCACACACATCCTTTGAAAAAAAAGTGCAGGTGTGACAAACAAAGTTCGATTCAGTAAACATGGAAAGAATCGCTGACGCTGCGTTCACAATATACGCTTTAGAAAGGTAGCGTTAGGCTAAAAGGTTCAATGATTTGAATCCCGGCTATGGCATTCAAATTTTGAGTCTGCCTGTACCTTTTCACACCTTGGCCTACACACGGCTAGTGTGAAAGAAATTTATTTTTCCAATATACGCTTTGATACTGCTCTGGCTTCATAGGGGGGTGGGTCAGTGGATAGACCACTTGGCTCTCACCAAGGCGGCCCGGGTTCGATCCCAGGTGACCGCAAAGTGAGATTTGTGATGGACAACACGGCGCTGGGGCGGGTTTTCTCCGGGACCTCCGGTTTCCCCCGCCATCTCATTCCACCAGTACTCCATCTTCATCTCATGTATCATCAGTGTCACCGCCTGCGATACCGTATGTAGTAAAAGCGGGCGTTAAACACGGCACATTTCATTTCATTTCATTTCATTTCTGGCTTCATTTTAAAGCTATGCGATAGAGAGATGCTCTGCGACTTGGCCATATGCGCGGTAGCCTACGTAAAACGTATAGGTATGTCTCGTAAGTAAGCCAACATGAGTTCGAATCCTTGATGTGCATGTTTGTTTTTTATCATATTTACTTAAATAGCAATGCCTTATGTTTTTCTTGCAAAAGATAAATAATATTTTAAACACACTCATTAATAAAAACGCAAATAACATATTCTTTTCGTTTTCAAAATAAATGCAGTGCTATTAGAAGATAGCCATAATATTGGTTATGAAAACACTCGGGCTCATATAATGCAAAGTATCCTCTCGTGAATATTTCACCAGGCATTTGTTCTCATCCGTGCCTCTTAGAATGAGGGCAGTAATAGTAGCAGAGGGTTTACACACCTGATACTAAGTTAATTTTCATTTTTATTTTATTTTACATTTAGGAGTGAAACATTTATTTTAGTTAGTTTAAAAATGAGTAGAGTGTTTCAGTTTTTATGTGAGCATAAATGCCCTAAAATCAAGTAAACCTTAGCAATTGGAAGCTATACTACAATGTACGTAATGCACACTTCGTATTTCTACAACAAAAAAACACATGAAAATGATGTCTGGAATTCGAACCTTTGTAGGTCCAGCACTTACAGACTTGTCTATAACCACTCAGCTAAAAGCACACTTAGTAACTGACAGTTATTACCAGGGCTAGGAAGTTCGTACCGCCCGCCATTCCCTATGCAGGTTGCGACCGACCTCCCGGCATCCAAACAAGTCATAGATAAGAAACGCACAGCGGAGAGGCATGGAAACCGGTTGTCTAGATAAAAATGACTTATGAGACATTCGTAAATTGCACATCTGTTTAGATCATTATGTACAAATTCTTATATAGTACATACAGGTTTATCTCCGGCTGATATTATTTAAATAGGCACATTGTGACAACACCCAAGCAATTATAACGCGGATTGTAACATTTCCTGTTCAAGTGTAAAACTATATCCAAATAATAAAATTAATTTATAAATATCTGAAGACCCTTACTAAACAAAATGCCAAAGCAGAAATTTTACTTCATATTTACTCATCTGCGGTCGTACTACTAAAGGCAATAATGTACTTCTGAGGCCTTTCAAATGGAAAACTCATTCTACGAGGGCTGTTAAATAAAGAATGATCACAATGATTAACAACGTACCTTTACTCATCCTCATTGTTTTGATAGTCCTTCTCAAAATAGTCTTCCCTGAATGCGATGCACATGTCCCAGCATTTCTACCAGTCTTCAAAGACATGCTGAATACATTTTTGAAAGATCCTTCAAAATCGCTTCCGCAGCCTTCAACAATGCTTCTGATAATGGATAATGCCTCCCACGAAGGTGTTTCTTCAAGTTAGGGAATAGAAAAAAGTCACATGGGGCTAAATCCGGACTATAGGCCGGTGAGGGATGTACTTCATGTTGATTTTTGCAAGATATTCAGCAACAACATTGGCAATATGCAGCATCCAGCCTGCTTCATTGAAATATGGTCTTTTGCGCCTGATATGGACTTGCAACGTTTTCAGGACATCCCTGTAGTATTGTCCAGTTACTGATATGTGTGCAGGTACAACATGATGATAAACCATTCCATGGATATCAAAGAATGAGATGACCATAACTTTCCCAGCAGAAGCAACCACTTTTGCTGTTTTGGGGGGTTGGTGATGAAGGAGATTTCCACACTGAGCTTTGCTGTTTGCTCTCAGGATCAAAATTATGTAGCCAAGTTTCATCAGCAGTAATTACGTTTGAAGGAAACTCCAGATTTTCCTCTAACATCAACTTTAACTGCATGTTACCTCCATTGCAGCGGTAGGCGATACTGAACATGTCTGAACTTACCTGGTTCTCACAGGTGGGAACCAGGAGTACCAACAGTGAAACTACTATGGTGTGTTTGTTTCACATTAACCTAACAGAATATAATAAGATTGAATTTTAGTGCGAAAAATTATGAGCGTAAAAAAATTATGATGATTCTTTACTGAACAGCCCTCGTTTGTCCCGTAAAACAAGATTTAATTGATTGATAATCTGTTACAAATTCGTTAATGATTTCAGCTAATTTAGTTTCTCGATATGGCTTCTATTTTTTCCATGTTTGCTGAAGTATCCTACTGAAAGGTAAACGTAAATAATGAAGTAAATAAAGACATGAATAAGTACACGTCTAGGAAACATACAATGGTTGTACAGCAAATTTAGTTGCTCATCTTTGAAGCACAACAAAGATGTTATTCGAATGTCTTCCTTCCTACCAACGTGCTCTGTGTCATGCAGTTACAACTGATTTGCAGTAATGAGTTGCATTCTACGAAGAACCTTGCCCATGCTAGTTGAATAGCCACACCTGGCGGCTCTTCAACTGCTCAAGGAAACGGTACGAACTTCCTAGCTCTGGTTGAGTGAATTATGAGTCAATTTTTCACACACATTACAGTGTGCGAGAAGAGGAAGGATTCTCTGTGTGAATATGCACGAAACGTATGAAACAACACACAATATGTGAGCATTATTATTATCATTATAATAATTATTATTATAAGAGGACTCAATACGATTTAGTAACCATGGAAACGATGTGAACTTAACTAAATATACGCTTACAGGGTTTTTTTTTTTCAACGATGAATACGTAACGGCAAATGTGTGCTATGAATTAAAACAAAAGCTTAACAGGAGTTCAAATATAGTGATGTCATTGTATTTGAAACTTGCTTCTGAAAATAGCAATGACAATTTCCGTTGTCCTTTGATGTACAAAAAAATAAAAAATAACGCTTTCATTCCGTACAGAGGTTTTATGAAATTCAACGAAAGACCGTGGGAGGCCCGGTATAATTCCCTGCCAATACTTTTTATGGCTAAACAAAGTGGTTGATAAAAGAAGCCTTTATATAAATCCTTTGGAGAATAATTCATCAAAAGATACGATATCATGCAGAGAAAGCTATACGATTGACAAACAGTAACCCCTTTTCAGAGCAACCTGCTGTCACTTTTCGTGGAAATCATGTCGGATTAGAATAGCTGCTTTTCATGGAATCACCCTTAATGGACTTCCGTTTTCCGGTGAATTCACTATTACCGACTACTGGCATATTAAGTACGCTTTCCTAGCTCTGCTACAAATACCTCACATGTACGGACCTGGCGTTTTATATAATGACATTCTGCAAATCCAAAGAAATGTATATTCACTACTGAGTTCAAATTTTGTGCTCACAATTTTACGAGGATGTCCTACTTATTTAATAAGAGTAGAAAAGGTAACTTGTTTTGCACTCTGATACAAGTTGTCCTTACAAACGCATATTACTATCTGCTTCATATTAATCAAGATAAATATTTGGAACAATGATCTTATTGACTTTTTTTTTTTTAATTTATGTCCTCCAACGTTAAGTCTTATGGGAAGGTAAATGAATTGGGTGAAATGATACTCAAATGAATCCAGGGTCCATGGAGCTTAGAGTTACCCGACATTCATCTTGAAGGATAAGGGAAAACCCCGAAAAAAAACCTTATACAGGTAACTCACCCTGACCGAGATTCGAACTCGGTACCTCTTGAACGTGAGGCAGACATGCCACCACCACGCTACCGAGGCGGGTTTATTGCCTTTTTGCCCACCTCTGTCGCGTAGATGGTAGCGTGTCAGCATGGTCCCGTGTTCGAATCTCGATCAGGTTGAGTTATTTTGATAAGGGTTTTCCGAAGTTTTGCTTATCCTGAAAGATGAATATCGGGTAACTCTAAGCTCTATGGGCCCTAGGCTCATCATTTCATCCACTTCATTTATTACCCCATATTTCTTAATTTTGGAGGACGCAAATTAAATATATATATTGCTATTTTGCTAAACAACATCGTAGTTAATTGATGAAAATTCATCATTTCTTCACACTAGCAGTATATAGGCTAAGGTTTGGTTAGATAGAGTCAACTTGAAAAATTCAATGCTATGGCCGGGATTTGATCCACGGATCTCCTGCTTTCCGTCCAGTCGCTCTTACCCATTGAGCTACCATGGCCAACGTGCCGTCCTGACATATTGAGTCAATTGGAGAATTTAACGTCAGCACGGCACGTTGGCCGTGGTAACTTAATGGGTAAGAGCGACTGGACAACCAAGGAGATCCGTGGTTCAAATCCCGGCCATGGCATTGAATTTTACAATTTGACTCTAAGATCGTAGTTTCTAACCCACTTTTTAATAACTGTGTTGACGATTTAGTGAATAAATGGAAGTAACTAGTGACTTCTGTTTTTAAAATAACAACAATAGATATATAAATACAGAATCTATTTCAGTTAATTGCAAAATATATGTATTTTAAACTAAATCAGGTCTGTGAACAATGCAATATGAAAATATTCAATACAAAAACAAGTGACGGCATTTCGGGTCTATCACTTGCCACAAAAATAATAATTAACGACCAAATTATAGAAAAACATGAATAACTGTAATAATAATGAATACAATACTATGATAAGAATTATGATGCAGACCTAAAATTGGCCATATTCCAAGAAATCTGTGGAGCAGATTCTGTTCCATCGGTGGAACTTTGAAGTCTTAAAAATAAAATTAGAAGAGAAAAAAGAAGCTTTATATAGTTACGCCAAGTTATCTGTTGCATCCTATGGAATTGAATTGTGGACAGTAAATCAAAGTCAAAAAAGTAAGACATTTTTATATTATATGAGAATGGAACGGGTCACTAAACTAAATCAGTGAAAAATAGAATATATAATATTTAATATGAATTACAGATTAAATATAAAAACAGCAGTGCAAAAATCAGAAGGTATGTCAGATACAAGATTTATTAAACAAATATTAGAATTTAAATTTACTGGAAGCAGATCAGTGGGTATACATATGAAAAGATAGCTGGAAGATATTTGAGGTATATATTTGTCTAAACTTTAAAGTGAAGATCAAGTTCTTATTGCCAATTTTCTTACAAGTGCAAAAGGAATTTTAGAAATACAATAGGATGTAAGCTAAAGTCAAATCTCTTAACAGCTGACGCCATATGACTTGGGAGATTCCGTTTTCTTTGCATAGTCAAGAGATAAGAATATATTTGTGTGTTACTAACTGAGAAGAGTATATTAGAAAATTCAAGAAAATAACAAGAGTATCAAGAAAATAGTTTATTATCCACAGAAAGTACTCGTAAATTTGAAGAGATGGCTATGCATACGTGTAATTATTTAGTTTAGTTATACTATCCATAGTTCGCTGATATTTTTCTATAAATACTATTCATTTCAAGACAACTTTAAATTTAATACTGTGATAAACTTTTTTTTTTGTCTGCACTTTACGTCCTCCAACGTTAATTCATATTGGACGATGGATGAAATTAAACAATTAAATCCCTTTCTTAGATTTGAAACTTACCAGAAAACATAATAACTTTGAATTTGGCATACATAAGAAGGAAACACACACACAGAAAATTTCATAAAAGCAGATGGATATAACCCAAGAAAACACAAGCATGCTGTAATGAAATGATGCTCAAATGAATCCAGGGTCCATGGAGCTTAGAGTTACCTGACATTCGTCTATCAGGATAAGGGAAAACCCCGGAAAAACCTTGTCCAGGTAACTCACCCTAACCGAAATTCGAACTCGGGACCTCTTGAACGCGAGGAAGGCGGGCCTGATAAACTTTTAACATACTCTTTGTGGTCGAATGTATTTATTAATTATTATTACTATTATTATTATCATCATCATTATTATTAGCAGTGGTATTGTTATTATTAGTAGTATTATCATTATCATTATTATCATCATCATTATGAGAGGATTCAGCTCGATTAAGTTTAAGAGACGCCTTTCGTGACACTATTGTAAACTGTGGAAACCATGTGGACTTACAAAAATATACGCTTTCAGGTGGTTTTTTTTTTTTTTTTTTTTTTTTTTTTTTTTTTTTTTTTTTTTTTTTTTGCCATCGGTGTATACGTACGGAACGGCAAATGTGTGCTATGAATTAAAATAAAACTTAAAAGGAGTTCACATATAGTGATGTCATTGTATTTCAAATTTGATTCTGAAAATAGCAATTACAATTTTCATTGTCCTTTAAGGTACAAAAAAAGAGAGAAATAAAAGTTTTTATTCGGTGCAGAGGTTTTATGAAATTCAACGAATAACCGTGGGAGGTCCGGTATAATTCCCTGCCAATACTTTTTATGGCTAAACAAAGTGGTTGATAAAAGAAGCCTTTATATAAATCCTTTGGAGAATAATTCATCGAAAGATACGATATCATGCAGAGAAAGCTATGTGATTGACAAAGAGTAACTCCTTTTCAGAGTAACCTGCAGTCACTTTTCGTGGAAATCATGTCGGATTAGAATAGCTGCTTTTCGTGGAATCACTTCCGTTTTCCAGTGAATTCACTATTACCGACTACTGGCATATTAAGTACGCTTTCCTAGCTCTGCTACAAATACCTCACATGTACGGAGCTGGCGTTTTATATAATGGCATTCAGCAAATCCAAAGGAATGTATATTTGCTCTTTATGCTCAGAATTTTACGAGCATAGTCTACTCAGTTAATAAGAGCAGAAAAAGTAACTTGTTTTGCACTCTGACTCTGATACAAGTTGTCCTTACAAACGCGTATTCCTATGTGCTTTATATTAATAAAGATAAATATTTGGAAAATTAATCTTATTGTCATTCTTCCCGCCTCTGTAGCACAAATGGTAGCGTGTCTGTCTCACGTTAAAGAGGTCCAGATTTCGAATTTCGATCAGGGTGAGTTAACTGGATAAGGTATTTCCGGGGTTTCCCTTATCCTGAAAGATGAATATCGGGTAACTCTAAGCTCTATGGACCCTAAGCTAATCATTTCATCCACTTTTTTCATCGGTCCGTACGACTTAAATTTGGAGGATGCAAATTAAAAATAAATCTTTTCTGCTAAAAAGGCGGTAGTTTGTCATCCACTTTTTTAATATCTATATTGGCGATTTAGTGAATAAATTGAAGCAACTGGTGAGCTCTTTTTTTTAAAATAACAGCAATTGATACTAGAATACAGAATCTAATTTACTTAATAGAAATATATATTCAACTAAAACAGGATTGTGAACAATGTAATGTGAAAATATTCACTACAAAAGCAAATGTGATTGCATTTCGAGTCATTCACTTCCAGCAGAAATAATTAACGACCAAATTATAATTCGCTGTGTGGTGGACAATTTCCTCTCACTTCGATACGATGCAATCTATCTACAAAGGTCATAGGCAACAATACTTTGCTTCTATACCTGACGGGCAGGCGGTAGCTTCGACAAGTGTCCCCCAAAGACCTTCTGCTGGGAAATCTTACCTACTAGACGACCACGATATGAATGCACTCGGCGAGAAGCGTTACTAAACGGTTACGTCACAAGTGGGCGGAGTATCGCAGGTACAGTGCGGATAACGCAAACATCAACAATACCGAGATGCTTCCAATGTGACGTGCAGATGTAGCGCAGTTCAACACGGTGTTTCTTTGAACATTTTCTTGTGCAGTTAAAATTCTAATAGTATAGTGGCAGTTGCAGTGCTCGCTCTGACGTGTGCTTCTGAAGAGTTAACTTACGGAGGCATTTACAAAGTTAAACACAAGAAAAGTATCTAATTTTGATGAAAATCATATATATACACGAGGCATGTTTTTTAAGTCAGTGCCGTTTTGCGATTCCGCCGCCGCAGTGCTACGGTCGCCGTTCCGCGCATGCACGCTGGTTACCTACACCTCTTGTCTGCGCACCGGCGCCATTACAGTCTAATTTTTCAATGTATACGTTGGTTACTGAGTGTTTAAGATGCCTCCGACAATCGTGAGTCCCACCGATTGTGAAGTACGGGCTCTTATACGATTTCTTAGTGCTAAAGACGTAAAACTGATGGATATTCATCGTGAGATCTGTGAAGTTTACGGACAAAACATTATGAGTGATGGAATGGTAAGGAAATGGGTGAGAGCATTTAAAGATGGCCGCACAAATGTGCATGATGAAGAACGGAGTGGGCGTCCTTCGGTCGTTACTGAAGATTTCGTGCAGAAAGTGGGCGAAAAGGTGAGAGAACACAGACGCGCCCAGCGACTACCATTTGTTCCTGCACTTGAAGAAACATCTGGCGGTCAGCGTCTTCAAGACGATAACGAAGTCAAAGCAGTTGTGATACAGTGGTTAACACGCAAGGCGGCAGAATTTTATGAGGAGGGTATTCAAAAACTGACAAGCGCCTCAATATTCACGGAAATTATGTAGAAAAGTAGATTAAGGTACAGGCTTTCATGTAAAAATAAAATTATTGCGATATCTATGCACGTCTTTTTTAAATTCCAAAACGGTACTGACTTAAAAAGCATGCCTCGTATATATATAGTTCTGTAGACAAGAAATAAAGCAGAAAAGTACTCCTACTCCTTGAGAAAGCAACAGTTAGGGCAACAAAAATAGTGGGAAAGTTTGGGAGAGCCATCATGAACAGAAAATGCTTCAACAACTGGGGTTAAGGTTAGAACTTCGAGGAAAAATTGAAAATCATGCAGAATTATCTGTTGATGAGTTTGATAAGTGCGTTGTGCGTAGAAAAATTTTGGAGTACTAGAAACAGATAAAGAAAATTCCTACTTTGAGGAAACTCCTGAACATCGCTAAGGAATAAATATTCAGGATGGCAAAGAAACATTTAGAAAAATACTAAGAAATATTGGATTTCAATGTAAGAAATGCAAAAACAAACAATCTGTGCTAATGGAGAAACCACAAATTGTTGCAAAATTTGCAGAGTTTAAGGCCTATTAGTGAAAATGGAAAAGGCACACGTAAACCAGTAGTTTATACAGATGATACTTGGGTTCATACTCCCTATGTCGTCCAGCAGTGCTGGCAATATTACGAAGTACCAGGTGTTTTGACTAATACTAGTGGTGGTCAAGCAGCAATTGTTGTACATGCTGGGGGGTCCATTGGCTTTATTGACGGGACCGAATTAATTTCCGATTCAAAATCCAAATCAGCGAATTACCATGATGCAATGAACAGTCAAAATTATAAAAAGTGGGTAGAAGAGAAATTAATATAAAATATTCCTCCTGAAAGCATTTTTGTGCCATACCATACAGGAAAATAAAGCCCCTAACACTTCATGTCAAAAAGCACAGGTTATTCATTGGCTAACACAAAAGAAAATTAAAAATGATCCGCAAATGACAAAAGTGAGCTAGAGATAGGGAAAATTAATTTTAATAAATAGATTGATAGAATAATGGAACAAAGGGGCTTTACAGTTTTACGCTCTCCTCCGTACCACTGTGACCTTAACCCTATAGAGCTATCTGGAATTTAATTAAACAAAAGATATATCACCGATTACTTTGAGTAATCTGAAGGCTATAACAACAAACTGCATAGCTCAAATTACACAAAATGATTGGATAGAAACATGCAGACAAGTGAAAGGAACTGAGCAAGATTTTAAGCGCCGAGATGGGTTAATGGAGGAAACAATTGAAGATATAATTATAAACGTGATTCTAGAAAGCAACGATGATGACGATGAAGATTGCAATCGTAATGAATGTTATTTCGAGAATATGAATATTGAAGCAAAAGGACGCAGTGTCACTGATAGAGCTGATAAAGGGAACAGTGACAGGGATACAGCAGATGAAGGACCTGAAACAAACATTCCCAGACTTGCTGCTTCCGAAAACTAACGTGAAGACATCAGCAGGTGTGTACTATATTAATTGTGTGACTGTACATTCCCAGTATCGACCGCTCCGTTCGGTTATCTAAGCTTCCATGTAGGAAACAGAAACAGTGGCGCCCTCCTTCAAGTGCATTCATATCTTGGCCGACTAGTAGCTTCTGTGCGTGCTGGGAAGCTTCGATACGTGTCCACAGAGACCTTAGTGCCAAGCAACAGTGTCTTTGCCTCTGCACGTGTCGAGCCAAGACTTTATAATGTCGTCAGTGTGCCTATTTTTCATATATGTGGATATGATAACAAGTCATTATCGTCTGCTTTGATTATACTGTGTAATATTTAGGGTGGACCGCGCCAAGGCTAAGTGGTTAGACTGCTTGGCTCTCACCAAGGAGGCCTGGGTTCGATCCCAGGTGACCGCAAAGTGAGATTTGTGGTGGACAAGATGACCCTGGGTGGGTTTACTCCGGATCCTACGGTTTTCCCCGCCAGCATTCCGCCGAATGCTCCATCATCTTTCCTATCACCTCATCTCTCCCGTACTTTCACTTCCGGCGATGGGCTGTTCAGTCATCCAGGAATCTCTCTGATCAGGAAACCTCTGATGCTCCAACTATTCCCTGCGGGTCTCGAGGTTGCGCGGTTCAGAAGGCCCTATGTTCCATTTAAAGGAAATACAGGAAATCATTAATTCATCCATTCATTCAATATTTAAGGTGGTAAAATTATACACTCAATCCGGTATTTACTGAAGTCTATGAGATTTAACCATTACCGCCCAATTATTCCTCCTAGCACGCTTGTTATTTGTGCTCATTTTTCAAGTATATAAAGCGATGTTTTGACAAAGTTTATCCATTCCAGATTATTGAGGGTCCCTTACAATCTATCAGTTATTTCGCCTAAAAAGATTTTCGGATATTTTAGCTGAATCAGCGAAACCTTCTCTGAAGGAACTTTGACCACGGCACTGAAGATGTCCGCTGCGGTTGTGGACGAAACGTATGGACGTTCTTATGCCAGCAGACCACGGCAAAACAGCCTCGAAATAATTCTTTGTAATATTAACTCCGGCCGAGAAAGCTTACGTTCTCTCCTTTTAGAGAAAGTTCACACCTAAAGGTCCTCAGAATCCCAAAAGGGAAAAGGTCTTTGTGTATCTTTCTCTCTTTCACTCTCTATCTCTGTGTATCTATGAAGATAACTCAGAAAGGAAATGCCGGTGATCTGCCAAAGTTGGTTATTTCACCAAGCTATCCTATGTAGGAAAATGTTTTCCAGTCCTATATTTTCTTAAAATGACCTCAAAGCTTTTCGTTAAGATACTATTAGAACCCAGTGGGAATCAGATGGTAGAACGGAAATGGGGCAAGGTAGAAGAGAGTAGACTAAAGTAGAAGAGACAACAGTTTCATTATGTAAGAAGTTACTAAGTTTTAATTATAGAAGTGAAAGCGCCTTGAAGAGGCTTTGGGGTAAAATATTAGTGATACACAGTATGATTACACCAATCTCAATGCGGAGTTTACCTTCGGAGGTGTGTCTCGTAGTGCTGAGAGTGTGAATGATTAAGACCTACGCTGACGGCAGGTATGACGACAAAAATCAAGCGTGACCCCTCATGAAGAATTCAAATTAGGCTGACCCGCGACTGTCAAATATTACAATATAAATATCATCACTAGACTAGAGAGAGGCTGGCCGATCAATGAACCTGGAACTTTCCCCAAGTATGTCAGCAAAATCCTGCACTAGGTTCCCGAATTCTCTATAGCACCACGTACGTTCAAAGGTTACATGAAGTGCTGCTTGCAATTCTTCTGTCGGTAAGTTCATTACCCGGGTATGCTGTTGTCCCATGAAGTGACGAGTTCAGGGTTTCTTGTTATTTAAGCCAGGATATAGTAATATAATTTTGCCAGGAAATACCATAATGTTACAGCCTCACTTAGGTATCGAAAATGGATTAACATTATTATCTACACAATGCTTACGTGACAATGCCGTGTATTTAAGATAATTATATGACAGTTTATACAAATAAATTTCTAGGAATTGACTTTCAAAACCTCTTTATTTTTAAGAAGTTCTGCATAATTTCGTATGAACAGACAAAAAGTGTGGTGCACAAAAGCGTTAGATCCCTTTAAAACATAGCACCTGTTGCAAATAGCTTTTTCTTTCATGAATTTAAAACAAGTACGTTAATTTTGATTGGAGTTATCTAGTGCCTTAGCTTTTTCATTTCTCTATTCTGCACACACTAGCTAAACAAGGTATTGCATAGATAGAGTCAACATGAAAAATTCAATGCCATGACCGGGATTTGAACCACGGATTTCCTGGTTTCCGTCCAGTCGCTATAACCCATTGAGCTACCATGGCCAATATTCTACCATGTAAGAATAGTTTGTGCAAGAGTAGGGCAAATCACGTAAGTGCAGTTCATAAGTTTTGCCCTTTTTTTAGGAATTCTTGTCTACGAGCTGATGAACATTTGAACATATTAAGTTAACCGAGCAAGATGGTTTATCATGCGTGAGAAACACATAGAAAATGTATTCTCCTGAATAGTTTAAATACATAAGGTATATGTGTGTCCTATTATGTGTTTCAAATGGGAAGGTGTTTGTGCTTGAGCGCTACTAGGTGAACAACCAATGGGAGTTCTGCGGTGTTGTCGTATTGCATTCCCGCGAAGTGGTGTGTGAGGAGCGCCAACCTAATCAATCTATATGAAATACTATTCGCGCTAAGACAACAATTCAGATTTCGCCGAAACTGATCCATGTGGAAGGTAGAGAGCAATTTATCTAACGTAACCATGGAAACCCTATATTTTTAGCTCAAATAGCTTTTCTAATACAAATAAATAAACACTGTTACCTGTATTATAACAATAAATCGCGACGTAAGCTCTGTATGAATATCATGATTGGTTGGTATGTATGCGTGTACGTATATTTGTAATTACTCAGAACTGAAACGTAAATGTTTGACATGACGTGATAAAATAATTACTTTGAGTAGGCCAATTGGAGCGAGAGGAAACAATAAATTTCCTGCTGCCCTGGCAGAACGTGTCTGGTCACATTATATCTTTGTTTATGAATGGTTCGTAATCTCTATGTACTTTAGACAGTTCAAAGTGGTTGGTGTGTTGTGTATGTATGTACATATACTTTTAATTACTCGGAACTGAAATTTAAACTACTGCATGACGTGATAAAAGAATTACTGTGAATAAATGAAGGTGTTAAATTCGAGAAAGAGCAAACACTTCATTTCCTGTTAGCCTGTGGAATGCTGAATGCTTATGTTTATGAATGAATGTTGGATAAGAAGTGTTTATTTACTCTGGAGAGTTCAGATCAATATCATTTAGTTGTTCTTTACACAACAGTAGAGTAAGCGTTAAATAGTGCAATGGCTTCTTGCTGTGAGTTTAGTGGCGAGTCAAAAATGCAATTATTGTGAAGTCATGCTCGAAGTATTGTTTTTAAGGTGTACACGTTCTTAAAAAAATGGACAATGAGGAATATAGAAATCAGCTAGACTTCAGAAATGCTTCTTACTGCTGAAGCGTGTGTCCTGCATTTGCATTAGAAAAGCAGGTAATTCATAAACTGTAATTATAGTTATAGTATTTAAAATACTATTTCGCATAATTTGCGAAAATGCTTTTTCCAATTTTGATTTTGGCAACTGCATCATTATAAAAGTTTGTAAAATATAATTCGCTTAATCTTACATCTAGCGCCAAGCAGACCTGCATGTTGTATGAGTGTGCGAAAGAGAGGGTAATATAAAAGAAGTGGGGTAACAAGCTGACAATGCTAAGTGTGATACGGCATCTGATTAGCTGGACTCCAAAACCCTTCCCATTTGAAACACATAATAGTAGCAGTTAGAGTGAGTAGTGGCTGTTGTAGTAATCTTTTGAAAAGTAAGTAGCTTCTTCAGCATGAGATGTAAGTTGCCATAGGAATAAGATCAAAGAAAACTGTGAGAGTTATTTCCGGGTAGGAATGTCGAGTCGTCAATAGTATATTAGCAAGAAGAGAGCGGACATCTTGGGTCTGGAAGATCACATAGAGAGAGCAACAGCGTTGCCGACCAAGCAGCGGCGTTGTGCAGATCGATACGGTACTGTGTGGAGGGTTGCTAGGGGCCCAGGGGCGGCAGCGTGTGGGCGGTGCGGCGTGGAGTGGAGGAGGGGGTGCACAAGGTGGGCGGTATATACATACATACACTGCAAAACCGGGACGCTTTGCTTCTGACAGGAAAACCAAATTAGGAATTGCGTTTGGACTACAACACAAACACCATAATATCAAATGAATCGTTTGTGTCATCAATTCTCCCCCTTTTACACCAGAAATCAATGAGTTTAGATGTTTTTGGTACCCAGAACAAATATTGACGTAGCTATTCATAACGAAGTACAAAACTGTGAAAAACTTTAAATAATAAATCGTTACATCACACTGAAATATATTAAAACAATAGCTTAATATAAGAATTGTGTTTAAATGTCTCAGTAATTTTAGAAGTATTTTTGCAAATATTATTTCAGTTTACAAACATAGATTTAGGTATATGCTTGAGGCCACTGATGAATTCATTGTTATTTTCTGCAATAAAATACAAAACCATGACCATTCCAAAATTAAAATACTGAGTAAAACAAAAATCTTTATGTGAACCTCCACTCAAATTTCTCTACAAATTGAAACTTCTATATCCATTATGAACTATACTATGGGATACTATACTATGAACTTGCGTAGTAATTACAAAAACACTTACGTTGAAAGGAGAGAAAAGAATAAGGGAGGTGAGGAAGTATGCAGACAAAATCAAGGAGAAATAGATGAGAACGGTAAGAAAGTTAAGAGGTAGAGAAATGGACACAACACAATGTTAAATTAACGTCGCATAAGGGCTAAAATAGAGGTAAACAGCCAGGGAGTCAATTTAACCACTAACACGTGCATAATATTACCCATAGGACCTTTAAAAATTTAGCTCTACCTCTCTCTACCTATATATGTGTGTGTGTGGGTGTAATTTACGTCATTTAAACTTTTTTACGAGGGCTGTTCAATAATGAACCATCACAATCATTTTTGACAACGTACCTTTACTCATCCTCATAATTTTGACGGTCCTTCTCAAAATAGTTTCTCCTGAATGCGATGTCCTTGTCCCAGCGTTTCTGCCAGTCTTCAAAGGCATGCTGCAAACCATTTTTGAGAGATCCTTCAAAATCGCCTCCGCAGCCTTCACCACTGCCTCTGATGATGGATAATGCCTCACACGAAGGCGTTTCTTCAAGTTAGGGAATAGAAAAAAGTCATATGGGCCTAAATCCGGACTATAGGGCCGGTGAGGGATGCACTTCACGTTTATTTTTGCAAGATATTCAGCAACAACATTGGCAAAATGCAGCCGCGCATTATCGTGGTGCAGCATCCAGCCTGCTTCACGAAAATGTGGCCTTTTGCGCCTGATATGTACTTGCAACATATTCAGGGCATCCCTGTAGTATTGTCCAGTTACTGATGTGTGTACAGGTACAACATGCTGATAAACCATTCCATTAATATCAAAGAATGAGATGACCATAACTTTCCCAGCAGAAGCAACCACTTTTATTGTTTTGGGGGTTGGTGATGAAGGAGATTTCCACACTGAGCTTTGCTGTTTGCTGTCAGGATCAAAATGATGTAGCCAAGTTTCATCAGCAGTGATTACGTTTGAAAGAAACTCCGGATCTTCCTCTAACATCACCTTTAACTGAATGTTACCTCCATCGCAGCGGTAGGCGATACTGAACATTTCTGAACTTTCCTGGTTCTCACAGGCGGGTATCAGAAGTACCAACAATGAAACTACTACGGCGTGTTTGTTTCATATTAAGGTAACAGATGATGACTTAACATTGACTTTTAGTGCGAAAAATTATGACGTATAAAAATTATGATCATTCTTTATTGAACAGCCCTCGTAAGTAATATCGGACGAAGAATGGAATGGGTGAAATGATGCTCAAATGGACCCAGGGACCAATTACCCGACATTCGTATTTAAGGATAAGGGGAAACCCCGGAAAAAAACTTATCCAGTTAACTCACCCTGACCGAGATTCGAACTCGGGACCTCTTGAATGTGAGGCAGACATGCGACCATGCACACTACCGAGGCGGGCTCTATAAATATTAAACCTCTATAAATATTATAATTTATATTTGAGATAGCAAAAGAATGGAGGCATCACTACGTTGGGCAAATGCTCCCCTTGCTGTCTTGTGACACCATGCGCAGCATTTTGCAGACAATGGTTTGGAATATTCGCAACTTTTTGCAATATGACAGCAATATCAGCCCAGGGGTGATAAGTTCTGAAATATGCCACGGTAGTGCTCCCCGTTTACTGTAACTGTTTTGTCCCATTATTTTCTTCTTCGAAGAGTTATGACCAAAGATGAATAGTAGAGTGAAGTCACACCATACAGTAATTTTTTAACCATGAAGATGTTGTTGAATTAGAATCTAGCTAATCATAAAATATGGCAGATATGTCATACGGATCTGTCATCAGCAGGTACTTCCCAACAGGACCATCTCCGCGATCTCTAGATCTCAATCCGGCCAACTTTTGCTGTAGGGTTACCATAAGGAACGCGTTTTACCATCATATCCAACAACCCCACTACCACTGAAAGATGCTTAAACAGAAATATTCATTGACTTTTTGGGAATCTTGGGACCAAAAAAAAAAAATAGAAGTTTCCTTAGTCAATTTCAATGTTTTCTTAGCTTTTATTAAAAGATATCATGCAGTTATCTGAAAGAAATATCAGAGTTATTGATATTGAATTTAGGAATAGCACACAACAGAAAACAGCAAATTTAAAATGTAATAGTAGAATTAAAAAGCAATGCAAATTGTTGAAGTAACTCAATAATAAAAAAGTTCAGAAACAGAAGAAATGAGAATATCATTGATTTCAAAAGACAACGTAAAATACTTATAACAGAAAAAATATAACTTTGATATAAAAGATTGCAAAAAGGTGGAAGTTTTAAAAAAGCTATTTCGCTATTAAGGCTCTATCTTTCCAAAATGCTGACTCGCATCACCATTTATGTGAAGGCACTTTCAACTTCGATTATGCATTTATGCTTCCAAAAGACCTATTAGACCTATTAGCCCCTCAGCCTATAATATTGATTCGCAGAGTAGATCACCTTAAGCGAAATAGATCGTCCCTCACGACCCATGACCTCACGATACGAGTACCCCACGTAACTACAAAGCCACCTCGCTCGGCAGCAGAGATATTAAGTATCAACATTTATTCACAGAATATTTAACAGCGATAGATTTATTTCAGACGAAAGTCATCACGATCTTGGCGAGCTTAAGGACTTTGTTTGATGTCTTAGTCGATAATGGCACTCAAAATCTCAAGAGTGTTTTTTTATGAGAAACCATCTAATACAATATTCTTGTGTAATAAAACAAAACCTTGTAAACCATCAAATAAAATCCTTAAATGAGCATAACGTATTTCAGTGGCAGATATGCTCCAATAAAAATGGCCGAAAGCCTTGCGAGGGTACTGAGAAGTTTGAAAAGCCAGTATTTTTAAAGTAACAGTCAATAAAGCGTTAGGCCTTTCAAGCGAACTTACATAAGAAAATTACTACGGTGAAAACCTCGGTTTCTCGGTTATGTGAACTTTTGCACCTCTGCCCCACAAATTGAGGGGGAAGCCAGGAGGGAGGAATGAGGTGGAAAGAGACAGAGGGACGCTGAACCAAGAGATATCTCGCTAGCGTGAAACAAACGGCTGGATATGGGCACATCCCCCAGCAAGTCGGAAGCTCGAGACTGATCTCTGAGTGACAAAAGTTTACATAGCGTATCCTTTTTCCCTGCCTTACAGAACCTAGACACCTGCCGAAGCAGGTCAACCCTGAAAGAACCAAATGAGTGAAGGATGAAGGGGCAGCTGAAATTCGGAGGATATAATGAGCCTTCCCACATTGCCTAGCGACCGGAGAAACCTCCGGAAAACCCCATGATCAGGAAGATTAGCTACACGATTTCTGAATGCCACAGACGTGAGACACAATATCCACCCCGCTCGGCTCAAACGAACTATACTTTGCTTGAACCCTTAAATTGGCTAATCGTGGGGGAACATTAAGAAAAATTAGAATGTGCTTGAAAATATCTTTATAAAGAACACATTAATAATAAGAATGCGAATTGCAAACATTTTACTCAAAATTTTGACTCGTATCCTATAAGATACACTGGCAAGAACTGTGTAGGTAAAGTCTGTTTAGTTAACTGGTGTGCACGTCGGCCGCTGCCTTTGACGAACCCTTATAATCGTTTTACAACAGCGAACCTCCTTCTCCCAGATCTTTCTGCAAGGTTGCCACCTTTCTCGATACGTCATAGGTATCGCACGAGGTTTCGTCTAAATAAATTTTCTTATGTCCATTACTGCAAAACTTCCTTAGTTTTGATATATATCAGAAATATATATTTTGATATATATGGCCAATCTACAATTCTACTGGATTCCATAATAACCCTTATCTTATTCAAAGTGCGGTATTTGAAGCCCAGCTCCTTTAGGAGACCGCGCAAAGTGCAGTGCCGATAAGGAAAATCATAAATTCTTGCAAATGTGCAACCAGTTCGTCTAAGGTAGGCGCTCTCCCGTTTGCATAGAATCTATAAATTTCTCGACGAATTAAATCGCATGTGAAATTATCTACTTTAGAGAAACGTTTCCTTTTGTTTTCTCACTTGATCGGCGTCTTTGGTATTCCTTTCGTCACAATATTTCTTACTGTATTTCTGTGAATACCCAGAATTTATCATCAGGTTCATTGCACGACCCCTTACCAAGATTATTTTTCAGCACATATTTATGTGTTCAAAACAAGCGCTCGAATTTACTTAGAAACAGTTCCCGTTATAACTTTGTTTTGTGAGACTTTTCCAGTAATATAACTCGGCCCAGTTATTCACACTATTATCACTTTGATTATGTTCACTTGACTGAAAGTAATCTACTACTTGATTTGCATTTATCACCGCAGTTCCATCCCACGGTCTCTACATCGCGACAGACGACTAATTTCTACACGTAATGAAACAGATCAACTGGAAGTTGGAACTTTGGCAACTGAGACTCCACGTGGAGTAGATATGTGACTGTCACTTCGAGAAAATCAGGGTTGCTAATGGTCCTCAACGACAGTGTTCCATTTCTGAAGTGTGGAGATGGATTTATGGCGGTCATTAGTGGGCGGGAGAGTAGTTTCCTTTGAGCGGTCAACTGCACTCCCGTTCACTAGACAGACTTTACATATGTAACTGGCTAACATGTATCCTGAAGAGCACATTGCCAAAAAGCATGTACATTAGATTTTTAAAATTTTACATTATAATTTGGTATGAAAAGCTAGAAAACAGTTTCTTTTTTCAGTGAAACATGATCTCATGGTACACTTTGTGTAAAACATTGTGTCTGTCCCTTTGGAAGTACCTGCATCACTCTTTCTTATCATGAACAACGAAGTGTGTATCATCACCCAGCTGTATTTCTTGACTTAGTCTTGGTGGAATATGTGCCTTAATCTTTTGTTTTGGTGATATGAGTTCAGAAATGCAGCAAGGGAAATGCAAAGAGACTCTTCTTTAGTGCAATTTAGCTCTCCATTTTGGACATCCTCAACTTCATTTTCAACCACAAAAGTTTGACTGTACTTGAGGATCTTCATATTCCCTGGCATGTAAGGAGATTTCATCTCTAAGACGATCTGCATCCTCTTCTGAATCAACCGTTGGAACTGGTATAAGGAACACAGTTTCTTACCTTGAACGTAGTACTTTTTTTTCTGAAGGAAAATTATTGTGCAATTGTATGTATTCCCTGTCGTATTTTAATTCATTAATTTATATATTTTGATATATATATATATATATATATTAACACATTCTGTATAAGTAAGTCACATAATTGCATGAAATATAGTACCTTTTAGATTGAATCATGATGTAAGATACATCATTATTAAAATAATAATATAATTAATGCTGTTGAATAATTTTTTGTTTAAATGATTTAAGCGAATGCAGTACCGAAATTGGCTAAAAGTATGGGAAAAAAAGATTGTTTTTTTAGTTTAAAAAATAAATTGAGTTAATAAAATACTTTGAACCTTATAGAATCATAATATAACTAAAGTTATGAGTTTCGGGCATTTAAATACCCCCGCATGACAATTTAAATGCCCATGCTCACGTGCATGTCGGCTTTTGGATTCACAGAATTCAGTCATTTGAGTTCCATTGAATGTACTAAATTAATATATTTGAAATTAGCGGGCAAAGTTTCTGGTGGAAGTTGGTGTGTTGGTATGATGGTTATTGCTCACAGTATGTGGCACCATGAAAACAAAACACTGGCTGCACACATTGAAAGCAAATAGTAATGTTTATATTTTGCTTTTGTGTGAATTTTAGCTTGGTCGTGATTTTCTTGTGTTTCTCGACAAACTGCATACTGTTTGTATAATTGTATATAATTAAGGAGTTTTAGTGTACCATTTAACATTTATAAAGGTGTTTTCTGCATCTAAATGTGCATATAACTGTTATATAGGTTATAGGTAAAACATTATTTGAAACAACTGACCTTTTGTTGACTGTGTACATGGTTAGGATCATGAATAGGCTAAACGATACATGGGAAGAAACACCTAGACATAACAACACTACAATGGGAACATAATTGAGGCCTGCTGTGGTAAGAAAACTAATGGGTGTATACCAAAGGCTGGCATCAGATGAACTCCTAAGGAGATGTACTTTGGTTAAGACACAAAATGCAAAGGAAAGTTTACATAGCATGATATGGCGTAAATGACCAAACGAAATATTTCTGTCAAAGAAGAGACTTCAGGTTACTGTTACATCAACCATCAGTGCATTCAATTTTGGTTGTTCTTCCTCACTCAAGCTTGAGTCAAACATAACGTATACTGTGATTTCACCAGCATCTCTAAAAATTAGCCAAAGAAAGGACCAATTACGCTTACTTTATTCAGCAAATTCTGCACAGGTAACTTCTAAAACATCCAGAAGTAAACTAAAATTGAATAAAACTGCTGCAGAAGAGAGAATGAAGAGGCAGAAGGGTCTAACTTACCTATCTGGAGGGTTTTAGTCTGCTTCAAGGCATGTAGCTGAGAAGCGAAATTTTTTGAATTTTAAAATTTGATTTTTATAGTTTTTTCAACATTTTTTGTCATTCAAAATATTCCACACAATGCAGTTTTGATTCATTCCCTCTAAAATTTTCAAAACATGTTCTTAGAAAGCAAACCAAATTTTCTATCGTATGAATTGTAAATATTTATTATATGTTTAGTTATTGATATATAAAGTCAAAGGTTTAATCATTTTTCTGTTTCTTTTTTTGTTTGCTCCATACCTAACTTTTTCCCTCTGGAACTAAAGGCAGTATAAGAAATTCATATGATAGATCTTTTCTTCATAACTATCTGAATATTTTAATAAATAGAAAAATTAAAATTTTGAAACTGTTCATCAGCTTTGAATTTTGCCCAAATTTTGAATTTCACAAATTAATTACTCAAAAACTATTGAAGATACAAAATATAAATTTTGAATTTTGTATCCACTATTCATCAGAGCTAAGTGGTAAAAAATTTCAGCAAGATTGGTTGAAAATTGCCGGATTTGGGATTTCCAGTGCTGCATCCCCATAAGGATTACAGAAGTTAGCAAAGAGACTATAAAACACAAAAATATTATTTACTTCAATCACTTAGGGCCAATATTATGTAATATTTACTTCAACAGTGCATGCATTCTTCATGTAGATGGCCATTTTGTACACCGCTGCTACTTTCAACTGTTTGTAGCGGTTACTAAAACTGTCACAGATAGCAGCACACTACAGAAACCTGCACTAAGATGTATTCTATGAGATAAAAGGGCAACTAGAGGGAAAATGTGGATTCTTGACTAACTGAATGCAATAGGATGTATCCTAAAGCAATAGGGTGTTGGTGACAAGTGTTTTTAACGCTTACAGATTCCAGTGTGGTATTCTCAGCGATTGACGAGTTGTTTCATGCATAAACACTGGAGGAAAAGCCGATTAATAGGTGATCAGTAGAAGCGAAGCTGAATTCCGCTGGTTTGAATGTCAGCTGACAAAACACACGCATTCCGACAACTTGCAATGCGACCACTATAGCCGCTCTTTACCCATAGAATGCTACCATGACCACAACCGTGACAGTTCACTAGTCCGCCATCGAAGTCCCAGAACCACCTTTTCTGACGCTTATACAAAATTGTAAAAGCTTTGCATTGTGAAACAGATGTGATAATTACAGAACTAAAATGTTGTGTACACTCCAAAAAGTAGATGTGTGTATACAACAAATGCTACAAAAGTAATTTAAGAAATAATTCTGCTAATATATAATTTCCCACGAATAAGTTTGTCAAGATAATCCAATTAAAGTATTATTTTAATAAGCTTTATTTGATAGTAAATTGTTTTCAGTTACCTGCACATACTTGCAGTCATATCAAAATTCTTTATCTGTCCATAGTTTTCTAGAATAACAAAACCAAATACATCAATGGTAATGAAACGTTTGAAAATGTGAATGTTTGTTCATCCGTGTTCCACAATTTTATAAGAGCCCACCTCGGTAGTGTAGATGGTAGCATGTCTGCCTCACGTTCAAGAGGTCCCGAGTTCGAATCTCGGTCAGAGCGAGTTACCTGGATAAGGCTTTTACGGGGTTTTCCTTTATCCTAAAAGACGAATGTCGGGTAACTCTAAGCTCCAAGGACCCTGATACCGAAATTAAGGTTTGCCATAAGTAAAGAATCATGATGGATGTCAAAGGAATGTTGGTTCTTTGTTACAAAACGGGCAAGGCCATTTGAGTTGGGGGGAAAGTTGTTATAACAAAAGCAATGTAAGAAACAGTGTCCTTAGCAGTTTTCTAAAGGGGTTCACTTGACTTGTATGAATAGGGTATTCTTTGGATCATTCAGAATGACATGACAAAACAGCCACAAAGAGATTTTTGGTTGAATGAAGAGGGCTTTCAGAAAGTGAAAGTTACATAGACACCCACACGCGCAGCTGTGGTCATTCAAACAGTCTTCGGCGTGGAGCCAATTAGAGCAGTGTGAGGCGTGAGGGCGATTAGGGCAGTCCTCTTGTTCTGTCTTGGATATTTGTCGGTTCATATATACGTGAGAAACGAATAAAGTTTATCGAGTAATAAACATTCTGCCGTCAGTAACTCTAAATAGAGTTTAGTAACCCTTGGTCGGCAACTTCAATTTCGGTGTTCAAAAAAAAAAAAAAAAAAAAAAAAAAAAAAAAAAAAAAGCAGTAAACAGTAAATAAATAAGTTGGAAACGGGCATTCCTGTGTCATTAACATCTCCTTCTCACACACATCCACGCATACCCTGTGAGAAACCTCATTGTTTTACCCTGAGCTAAACAAAAGTGCTTCAAACTGTATTGTCAAGTGAAACATTGTTCGCCACATATATATTGTTGCTTCAAATTGGCGTCCACAACGTGGAATTGGTGACACCCATAAACATTTTTGCCCATTTGAGCATCATTTCACTCATTCCATTCATCGTCCGATATGACTTAAAAAGTTAAAAGGATGTAAATTACACCAATGAAAGAAAGAAGTTGTAAGTATGCCACAATCAGTTTTTGGTGATAAGTTTGTTTATATGCCGATGAATAATCACTTCTCGTATGTAATGTAGAGCGTATTTCTCGTTTGTATGTACTAGTAAATCGCCGCTAATATAAATTGTATGCAAAAGAAATGAATAATTTGTGATTCATTCAAGAATTCTTGGAACAAGCTACTTGTAATTCCATAATTATGTGAAAACAGGTTCCAAAACGAGAAATACGTAGGAACAGGCATATATCTATAATGATCTGAATAAATACGACCATTTTTAATGATGCCATCAAGGAAAGCTCCAGGTAACGGTAATATGCTAAAAATTATATTAAGTTACTTATAAGTAAATTACAGAACTTCTTAAAGTGTCCACCCAGTTGACAGAAACAATACCAACGTGTCATAATTACGAGGGCTGTTCAACAAAGAATGGTCACATTTTTGTTTCTTTTTTGACAACGTCCCTTTACTCATCCTGATAATTTTAATGGTTCTTTTCAAAATAGTCTCCCCTGAATAGGATGTACTTTTTCAGCATTTCTGCCAATCTTCAAAGACATACTGGAAATCACTTTTTTAAGAGATCCTTCTAAATCGCCTCCTCAGCCTTCACCAGTGTTTCTGATGATGGATATTGCCTCCCACGAAGGCATTTCTTCAAGTTAGGGAATAGAAAAAAGTCACATGGGGCTAAATCCGTACTATAGGGAGGAAGAAGGATGCACTTCATGTTGATTTTTGCAAGATATTTAGCAACAGTATTGGCAATATGCGGCCGCGCATTATTGTGGTGCAGCATCCAGCCTGCTTCATGGAAATGTGGTCTTTTGCGCCTGATATGGACTTGCAATGTTTTCAGGACATCCCTGTAGTATTGTCCAGTTACTGATGTGTGTGCAGATACAACATGTTGATAAACCATTCCATGAATATCAAAGAACCAGATGACCATAACTTTCCCAGCAAAAGCAACCAATTTTGCTTTTTCGGGGGTTGGTGATGAAGGAGATTTCCACACTGTTCTTTGCTGTTTGCTCGCAGGATCAAAATGATGTAGCCAAGTTTCATCAGCAGTGATTACGTTTGAAAGAAACTCCGGATCTTCCTCTAACATCAAGTTTAACTACATGTTACCTCCATTGCAGCGTTAGGCGATACTGAACATGTCCGAACTTGCCTGGTTCTCACAGGCGGGAACCAGGAGTACCAACAATGAAACTACTACGGCGTGTTTGTTTCACATTAAGGTAACAGAATATAATAAGGTTGAATTTTAGTGCGAAAAATTATGAACGTATAAAAATTATGATCATTCTTTATTGAGCAGCCCTTGTATTTTAAATTTGAAACTATTATCTAGACATACGCTTGGTATATAAAAAACATGTCTAAATCTTAATGAAAGAGTTTAATAATAACAGACGAAGGACGTGGATTCAGAAGAGATCGATCTTATTCCTACTTTTGTTAATTCTGAAACAACACAAACGTGATATATTCTAACTTACAAATAGATGTTTTATCTGTCGACTAAAAGCCTTTGTAAGAGTATCAAGAAGTTAATAAAATAATGAAGAAGGAATAGTGGCTATACATATTTAGTTGCCTTAGTTAATGACTGATACAAAAGTAAGAAATTTTGTGTAAAACCAAATGTAACAAGAGTGCACCAAGGAAACCCCCCACTCCTCTTCCTCCTCTTCTTCCTCCTCCTCTTCCTCCTCCTCTTCCTCCTCCTCTTCCTCCTCCTCTGCCTCCTCCTCTTCCTCTTATTATTATTACTACTATTATCACTATTATTATCATTATTATTACCGTTAAATTGCTTGAATATTCGAAAAGATTTGGAGAAAAAAAATTAACAATGTTCATATCACAATTATTGATACCGAAATTCAAGGATTCAATGAATAAAGATCGTAATTTATTTCCAAGGAGCATTGTATATTTGTTACGACACAAACAGGTGCAGTTGTTTGAGTTGTGTAACAAAAGACACGGGAGGAAGAGGGTTTCTTAGCAGGAAGGAATTATAAATGGGTAACACTTGACTCCGTTTGAAAAGACATTGTTGGGACTCTTAATAATGACATTACTGAGACTAATAATCACAATGGACAAAATAGTCACAAAGGAGTTTTGTTGTGAATAAAGATGCTTCAAGACGTGGGTCACACACAGCTGCTGTGCCCCAGTGCGGACAGGCAGTCCGTAGCTGGCGGCCGATTAACACGGTCCTCTGGTTCTGTCTTGGGCGAAGGTAGAGAAGATATTTGTCGGTTCAGATATACGTGAATAACGAATTAAGTGTTATCGATTAATAAGCATTCTACATACGATAATTCTAAACAGTGATGTTGGTAACCCTTGTTCGGCAACTTTGAGTTTGATGTGATGATAAAAAGAAGCAGTCATTAAACCAGTTTGAAACTTGCGTTCCAGTGTCATTAGAACCATCCTTACTTCCATACATATCCACGCATACCCTGAGGATAAAAGTGCTCCACTCTGCTCTACTCTGCTCTATCCACAAAAATGCGTTACATTATAAAATATTGGAGAGCGAAGATCTGCTCTGGGATTTGACTTTTTTAACAACACCTCGCTTGTAAATGGCATAGAAAGCTTTAAAACTTCATTTCCTCGTTGTTTCATTTTAGTTTTTATGGTATTAAAGTGTTTCTCGTGATGAGATTTTTGTTTCATTTCCTTAATACTTTTACGTAACTTCTTTGAAGATGGATACAGAGATGAAACTTTAAAATATGAAGCACAGTGTTTTAGGAGGAGGGGTTCAATAATAATTTCAGGTGAGATTGATTTTTTTAAGAATTAAAAGTACTGATATTTTGTTCTTTTTCAGAAAATGTTTTACTAGATATTATAAACATTACACTGTTTATGATAATTATTTTCGATAAACAATATACAGAATTTAATATTTTAAGAAGCCTTTATTTTTTCATTATGGAAACATTTCACTTATTATGCTCCGATGTTATATTGTAAGTAATTTTCATGGTAAGTGAGGTACATATGACAACCAAAATATAAACTTATTACAATTCTATTGAAATAAATTAATTAGGTCACGTTTATAGATATTAATAATTTAAGACGCAGTGTGGGGGACCTGAAAGCTAATGAATATATAGCAAACTTGCCTAACAGAACTACATTATTGGCAGCCATATACGTGACGTCATTAATATATCTATATCAAGTGCAAATAATGAAAAATGTTACAGAATTGAACTCCCGTGAAAGATTTTAATTGTAATAAAAATATCTGATGTTACATTAGATTACTTTCCCTGCCCATTGTTCAACAAACTATTCTTACAAAAAGATATTTTCATGTAAGTGAGGATTAACATTTGTAATGTTGGTAAATTTCCTTTGAGATCCAAGGGGAAGGGCATTAAGCGTTTGCGCGATAGTCAAATCTTTTAAGTGCTGGTTGCTAATCTATTCCAGGGGAAGACAGGTCGTGGCGGTGTGATGTCAGCTCCGCCAGCTCTAACCGCCAAATATGCTCCCGAATGAAAGGCAGGTTAGCGTGTGACGTCACCGCACTGATTTCTGTTGCCCAAGAGGAAGGAAAAGTTTGGTGTGTTGGGGTTCCGACAGCGTAGGAAAGACAGGAAACGTATCGAGTACTAATAATATGTACAACTTACATCTTGGGTGTTGTAATATTAATGCTGACTGATTTAATTACACAATTGGTCACAGTTTATAAACATTTACATTTTGGATCTGAGACAATATATAAAACTTCAACTCATAGTTTATCAGGTCAGGCATGTTATAAAGTAAATAAAATAAAACAAAGATATTTTCTCTGCAAATTAGAGGAGACCCACTCAGAACAGAATTACTTGGACGTTTTCCGACACTTTCTGTTTTCTTTTTCTTTAACTAGTTTTTCAATGTCTGGGAAATTTGTAATCGAAGGCTGCTTGTTAGATTGTGAACGGACAAGGTGCTTCGGGGTTTGGACTTGGCTAATTTCATAACAGAGAAAAGAAATTGTTCGCACGCATATGTCGAGCCAAACATACACAATGTCATTGCAGCAAGTGAATACAACCTCGGAAATCTGGTTTGGGGGACATTCTTGTAACAATCAGCCAACTCTTTCTTGTGTGTATATTTGTCCTACAATAAATCGTCACATTATAAATTTAACAGTTCCATTAGGTACGTGGTAGCTACGTTACTGTCATCGAGTGCGCTACACCTCACTGAATCCTCAAATTCTGTACTCACAGCGCCATTTATATAGGCAACTTGGTGCTACATGGCTCTTGCCTGACGTCACACGCACTGCAGGCCTCGCTCCCGACTGATAAACGTCACAACTCTCGATGCTATCTTCCTCTGATCTATTCACTTTTGAACACCATTCTTTTTATAAGGCCAAGAGAAAATGGGAATGAATAATGACTTCCCATTGAGAACACTATTTGAAAATTGAATACAATAGCAAGGAATATTTTGAGTAGAGTTAACTTCAAAAATGCAGTTTTCCTATAAAAATTGTGTGCTGTAATAAGATCCACTAGTTTTTTTAAGCAAGATATTTTTTATCTTATACTGTTTACCAATTATGCAAAAGTCATTACGAATGAAGAGATCTTTAGAGGCTGTTCCCAGAAAATTCTAAATATGTTCTTCATTTGCCATAAAAATACTTTAAACATGTGGCATTCAATCAAAATTGTTATACTCATTTTTGAAAAATCTAATACATTTCAAATTTTTTATGGACAGATTAGTTGTAGATTGGAAGACTTTCTTTAAAATTTCGCTGCGGTATAGTTGAAATATCTAAACTGCAATAAGCATTTAGTATTTCAGTTTATTTTTAGTTATACGGTTCCAAACACTCATATCCCGCAGATATTTTTTTAAAAATCTTGCTCTATTTTCAAATTCAGGGGTACCTCAAGACTGTGAAATCTCAGTATCTAATTTTGGGTGAAATGCAATGCCTTTTCCGCCATTTGTGCACGAGACAGAAAGTAAAAACTAATATTTGCTCAAAAAACTCAGAAACAGTAAATAAACTTTTTGCATCGCAAATGTTTCAATAACCTACCCTTGCAGAAAAGCGATATTTTGAAAGAATTGGTCACACAGTATATCGTATTAATCAACCAATAATATTTACATATGTTGAAATATATTCAACCTGCTTATCAACAGATTTTTTCCTTGGCTGCATACACTTTATTCGCGTTTGAAGAACACCAGATGGATTAATTTGAAGTTCAAAGCAAGTATTCACTTTGAGATTAATACAGAGAAAATGTCAATTTGCTCCGAGCATCAAATTATTATTGACGATTCTTGATAACACAAACTCTGACTCTGAAGAGGATCCTTCCTCTCCAATATTGTGATTTGGTATTTTTAAATGAAATGGAGGCTCCACATTTACTGTTTAACCTGCAAATCACATTTTTATCTGAAGCCCTTAATTAAAATTATGAAACCCATTCAAGAGAGCTTTGATTTCCTTCGTTGTTCTTTTGTTACATTACTTCTTGAATTCGTTCAAATTAGACAATCTATTTTCAGTTTCATATTCTATGTTCTGTCAAAAGAAAGGAAATTGATTCGAGTGTTTTAATTTTAGTGTTTCAGGTTTTCTGAAACTTGATTTTATTCGACTCGTAATCTATTTTCACGTCTCTTATACCAATTCATCCTACAAAATGCCCACCTCGTTAGCGTAGATGGTAGCGTGTCTGCCTCACGTTCAAGAGGTCGACTGCCAACTGCTCAGCAGAAGTCTTCGAGCTTGGAATTGTTAGACATCCGTGCGTCTCAAGTCTGTCTGGACTTGTAGCCTGCGATAGTTCTTTCACCAACTATTATATATCTGTTTAGTTCGCAGTGCGCTAGGTTCACCCTTGTATAAGGGCGCATCTAGCGTTCTATAATCTAGGATTAATTTTTCTGCACAGTTAGTATTAATCACAATAAATATTTGTAGAAATGATTTCATTATAAATTTAGTTGCAGTTTGAAAGTGATACATAAGATAAGAGTGATAATCAAATCTTTAAATTAAATCCAAGCTTTAAATGATCTTTGTATCACTTTGTGCTTCAAATTGGGAAAATAAACTCATGCAGTAATAAACATTACAGTATAGGCTAACACTACATATGAAAAAACGTTGTTCGACATTCAGCTATTTGTTAAACAAACTTCGTCGTGTGTCTTTTAAACATGGTTGACATATAAAATATGATACCTCTGGTATCTAAGAGGTAGAAAAAGAAGTTATGTTCTACTCTTCAAGGTGAAGCCAATAAATTGTCTATTCCATCGCGGAAGATTCTCGTGCAAATTCTTTCTTCTGCTTCTGTCAACAGATCTATCTGTATCTCCATATTTATCCCAACAATCTTTCCTTGGAATTCTTTCTATATGTTCCTTTATTGACATTTTAAAGTCTTTCAGCTTATTACTTAGATAAAATAACTTTTCTCACTTCCTAGCTTTATGTACGAGGCATGTCCGTAAAATAAGGTCTCAATTTTATTTAATATAGAAAACATGTTTACTGTTAATAAATGTTACATTGATAGAAAGGCGGAACTTACAGCTATTTTACAACGTAATCACCATTGCGATCGATGCACTTTTGCATGCGCTGTGGCAGTTTTTGTATACCATTGTCATAGCACTCTCCCGACAAGTTGCGCAGGTAGCGCTCAGCCTCGTTTTTCAAATCATCGTCGGTCTGGAAATATGTTCCACCCAGGTGTGACTTTAACTCAGGACACAGATGATGATCACTAGGTGTTAAGGGATGGGTGAGGATGTCTCATCCGAACTGGGCCAGGAGACCAGCCGTTGCATGTGCAGTATACGATAATGCAAATGTTTTGGTCAAAATCTCGTCAATCGTAGTCTTACTGGCTTCAGGGATATTGTTCCTCACGTGTTACCTCCATTGCAGCGTTAGGCGATACTGAACATGTCTGAAGTTGGCTGGTTCTCATAGACGGGAACCAGGAGTACCAAAATTGAAACTACTACCACGTGTTTGTTTCACATTAAGCTAACAGAATATAATAAGATTGAATTTTAGTGCGAAAAATTATGACCGTAAAAAATTATGATCATTCTATATTGAATAGCCTTCCTAACTTTCTATAACTTTTAACTCTTCTCACAATTTCATTTCTAAGGACTTTATTTCTTTATTTTTCTTTTATTATTTTTTTTCTTTTGGTCCCTTATTTGATATCGAAAACGTTCCCATAGAACAATATATGCATGGCTATTACTTTTCAACATTTCTTTTTTCTAAATACTTTGTTTCTAAAAGTCATATGAATTGCCCTACATATCTTCTGAAACATATATTTATTTTGTGCATAAAATTCTTGTTGTCATGCTCTAAGCAGATGAAAGTATTGGCCTGTTCTGTACTTTGATAATTGATTATTATTTTCATTATTTAAAAAAACATTTAAACTTCAAATAAAACGACTTATGGATACAGAAGCTAATACCGATACAGAAAGTAGATCATCTGTTCCAGTATGTACGAGTTTGAAATTCATCTCGCATTGAAGTTTGTTCATAATGACCGTACTGTTTCCAAAACAATTGCAGAAACTTAGACGTTCCATTTTCCCTTATGTAAGTCAAATAATATCTTTGTTCCTTTGCAAAATATAAATCTGGAGGGTTGGCATGACTGAGTCCCCAGCATACAAGCAGGTCTAATGAAAGCAGGGAGGGACCCTCCCCCAACTTGAAAAGTTTCCACCACGTGAGGGTGAGAAAGGATGCCAGCAGTCAACTGTGGGCTCTAGGGAAGCCATGTATATGGTCATATTCATTAAGGTTCCCTATTCTTCTGCTTTCCATTCTAATCTGCTCTTCATTAACACTTCATCCTCACCCAAGAGGTAATGAGAATGCATTCTGCACCATTAAATATCAAGATAAGTCTGGAATCTGCGTGTCTCCCTACCAAGATTGCTATATTTATTACTGTAGCAGCTATTACAGATACATCAGATGTCTCAGGGTGATTTATTATTCAGACAGAGACTGGAATTGCAGGAGAGCTTCCACACTATTCCTTAAATATCCACAACATTATCAATTTTCACTACTAAGTACACAGCACTTTGCATTCCATTTCCACCCCTCCAAAAAAAATCCAGAAAAAGATACCAAGATTATACCAAAGACATGCTTTGATATTCCCTGGTGGGGGAAAGTCTATGAACAAAATAATTCAACACCGAAAATTCGGTTAAATACCAAACTCCTGCTCCACATATGCAATATGTTCCAAAAAGCCATAAGAAAATCCTCTTGCCCACAACTTCCCTTTAAAATGGAATATTTTTGAAATTGTTTTTTTTTTTTTTTTTTTTTTCAAAAATGACTAATGATTTTAGTGAAACACGTAAATTTAGAATATTTATTTTCCAGTAAAATGTGTATCCTGAATTTCTGGGAATAGTTTACGAAGTTCTGATTCGAAAGTAAGTTTATAGTGTCGCCCTGGCGGTAGACATGTAGACATGTAGACATGTAGACATGTCATGTTGGCAAATTGGCCATAGTAGCTCAATGGTTTAGAGCGGCTGGACGGAAACCACAAGATCCGTGGTTCAAATCCCGGCTATGGCATTGAATTTTTCAGCCGGCTCTACCCCTTCATAGCGCGTCCTACACACGGCTAGTGTGAAAGAACAATTAATTTCCATTAATTGTACCTAATAGTGGTCCGAACTATAAAGCCCAGGCCTTAAAGTACTTACAGCATAGTAAGTCGCCATTAAGGTAGTTGTATCATGTGTTTATGAGAACTCCTAGTGGTTTACCGGGGAAAACACGAGTCTGTTGGAGAATTTAATATCATGTAGGCACGTTGGCCATGGTAGCTCAATGGTTTAGAGCGGCTGGACGGAAACCACAAGATCCGTGATTCAAATCCCGGCTATGGCATTGAATTTTTCAGCCGGCTCTACCCTTTCATAGCGCGTCCTACACACGGCTAGTGTGAAAGAACAATTAATTTCCATTAATTGTACCTAATAGTGGTCCGAACTATAAAGCCCAGGCCTTAAAGTACTTAGCATAGTAAGTCGCCATTAAGGTAGTTGTATCATGTGTTTATGAGAACTCCTAGTGGTTTACCGGGGAAAACACGAGTCTGTTGGAGAATTTAATATCATGTAGGCACGTTGGCCATGGTAGCTCAATGGTTTAGAGCAGCTGTACGGAAACCACAAGATCCGTGGTTCAAATCCCGGCTATGGCATTGAATTTTTCAGCCGGCTCTAGGCTTTCATAGCGCGTCCTACACACGGCTAGTGTGAAAGAACAATTAATTTCCATTAATTGTACCTAATAGTGGTCCGAACTATAAAGCCCAGGCCTTAAAGTACTTAGCATAGTAAGTCGCCATTAAGGTAGTTGTATCATGTGTTTATGAGAACTCCTAGTGGTTTACCGGGGAAAACACGAGTCTGTTGGAGAATTTAATGTCCTGTAGGCACGTTGGCCATAGTAGCTCAATGGTTCAGAGCGGCTGGACGGAAACCAAAAGATCCGTGGTTCAAATCCCGGCTATGGCATTGAATTTTTCAGTCTGGCTCTACCCTTTCATATTACGTCCTACACACGGCTAGTGTGAAAGAACAATTAATTTCCATTAATTGTACCTAATAGTGGTCCGAAATATAAAGCACGGACCATAAAGTACTTACACCATAGTAAGTCGCCATTAAGGTAGTTGTCTCATGTGTTTATGTGTTTATAAGTGGTTTACTGGGGAAAACACGAGTCTGTTGGAGAATTTAATGTCATGTAGGCACGTTGGCCATAGTAGCTCAATGGTTTAGAGCGGCTGGACGGAGACCAGAAGATCCGTAGTTCATATCCCGGCAATGGCATTGAATTTTTCAGTCTGGCTCTAACCTTTCATAGTACGTCCTACACACGGCTAGTGTGAAAGAACAATTGATTTCCATTAATTGTACCTAATAGTGGTCCGAAATATAAAGCCCGGACCTTAAAGTACTTACACCATAGTAAGTCGCCATTAAGGTAGTTGTCTCATGTGTTTATGTGTTTATAAGTGGTTTACTGGGGAAAACACGAGTCTGTTGGAGAATTTAATGTCATGTAGGCACGTTGGCCATAGTAGCTCAATGGTTTAGAGCAGCTGCACGGAGATCAGAAGATCCGTGTTTCGAATCCTGGGTATGGCATTGAATTTTTCAGTCTGGCTCTAACCTTTCATAAGTTTGTATAGATTTATATGAGTGTAAATGGTATAATTTAAGTGATAGACGAAAACTTACACAAAAATGTATATACCTATAAAATACACAATTGATTTAAGTTTTTGTTGTATGTGTAATACAAGCCATTTTGTATATATTCGTAACTAATGATTCAAATTCTTACACACCGTCATTTATGTAAGTGTTGTCGATCTTCAGCTGTTTCTTGTGATGTCATGTTCTCTTGGCTTAGCTTTTCATGATGGCCTGTTCTCTTTGTGTCTAGACGAAATGTATAATACAGCTGTTTCTGCTCGAACTCAACTCAATTAGAAGGGAGATAAAAAAAAAAAGTTTTCGTAAGAATTGTAATACACTACTAATGGACTACAGAGGGGTAAAAAGTCATACGAATAGAGCATATAATATTTTAAAATTGCAACACTTCTTTTAAAATATGTTCTTAAACAGAACTGGAAGCAAGCCCTAACTGAGTAATCTTTAGTGACACCAGATGGAAGCTCTACAAAGGGCATCTCCACTACAACCCTCCGAATATTGTTGCACAGTCACGTAACCCTAAAACAGATTACACTGAAGGAAATGGGGTATAGAAAGTTATGGCAGAAGATATACTATGGCATTTACCTATCGACCCAGTGAAACCAAAAACAACAAAAACTCAAAGTTAGAGTGGTCAGCCATTAGTAATCAAACCCGGGCCATTGATATAGATATGCTGTAGTATTTCTGTGATATTTAAGGAGTAGCGAAAGTTACTAATTATATCGCGGTTTAAGTTTTGCTCTTTGCTGTTTGGTTTTCCTTTTGTGTTTAGGCTCTTAAGGAGGAGTAGAAGCCTAAGGCTTTCTACATGAATGAATATTAGAGGAACAATTGGGATCACATCTTCCGGTGGTGCAGGAAGCGCCGAGAGCGTATACCGCTAATGGAAACCTGGCTGATAAGGAAAATGACTTCACTAATGTCTGGAATATCAGTTCTTCCCTCAGATAACAGTCCGCCTTACGTTCATATTCAATAGCACCTGTTCATTTTAGCTTGACATCTTGAAACCGATGCACGTTAACGCTTCCCACACTGTTAAAGACTCGAAGTTTCCCTGTGAAAATATAATGAATCTTACACTCTGTGAAAATCACGTGTCGTGACGATTAAACTACTGAGGTCAGTTTGAGACATTACACCTCTAGTTTATGGACTCTCAAAAAAGAAATCTTCTGCTGTGCTTACTTTCCTTTGGTGTATCCAAAAATTGCATTATTCTGCTAATATTTACTATAAATTTCAGCCAAGCGTCTTAGCTTTTAAAAACGACAATATCCTCATATTTGCAGTCCTATTATACAGCATAACGTATTTTCTTCCTTCGATTTTATCCTTCTATATTTAACTTTTGTCTCATAAACAGGTGACAAAGATAGAGAAAGGATCCCCAAAAAGGCAAGAGTACTGTATCACGACAAGAAGGCAAGCTAGAGGAATGTGTAGCATAATGACATTTGCTGTCCTAAAGCTGTTCATTCTCACCTTCCCGGTACGACGAGGATGGAAGGCTCGTTTAAAATACACAAATGTTGTCACATAACTCACCCATATATAATACCTATCGCTGTACAATCATTAAATCTGGCAGCATGAGTGACTCATATGCACTCTCATACACTCATTTCCTAGTAAACAGTTCCGTTACCGGAGCAGATAAGCAGTTCAAGCTCTTCTGTCCTTTAAAACCCTCTAGCTTTCTTGTCGTGGGCATACAGTACGCACGTAATCTAATGTGACTCTTTGTACTTCGAAGAAGAGATGAGGAAGGAAGAGTGACCAGATCCGGTAGATGACGTCGCAAAAATGGGCGAGATACCTAATGTTTCCAGATTGTAGGCCACTCAAGCACATTAAGGGCCCATTCAGTGGAATCTGCTCAGTGATCATCAAGAGCACTGATCCGTGAGCTGTTGGTTCCATTTCCCAGATTCCCCGTCATTAATGTTTCCCATTGTTCAATATCTTTGTCATTTTGATACCGAAATTAAAGAATTGAAGTAAGAAAAGAATCGTGATGGATTTCAAAGGAGTCTTCTATGTTTGTTACGACACGAACAGGTGCAGTTGAGTTGTCATAACAAAAGAAATGTAAGAAACAGTGTCCTTAGCAGATTTCTAAAGGATGGCACTTGACTTTGTGCTTAGGGAATTCTTCGGTCCCTAATAATGACAATGGACAAGATTGTCACAAAGGGAATCTTTGGTTGAATAAGGGCTTCCATAAAGTGATAGTCACATGTACACCCACGCGCATCTGTGGTCATTCATACAGTCCACGGCGTGAGGCCGATTAGGGCGGTCAACTTCTTCTGTCTTGGGCCACGAAGACCAGAAGTGATCGAGTAATAAGCATTCCGCCCTCAGTAACTTTGAACAGTGATATTGGTAATCCTTGGTCGGAAACTTCGAGTTTAATGTAATAATAAAAGAAGCAGTCATTAAACAAGTTTGAAACGGGCATTCCAGTGTCATTAAAACTATCCATCTCACACATATCTACGCATACCTTGAGATTAACCTCATTGCTTTACCCTGAGCAAAACATTATTGTTTCAAATTGTCGCGTTAAAGTGGAACTATTTGCTTGCCAATATTATTTGCTTCAAACTGTAGCCACAACGTAGAACAATTTGATCGCCAAAATATAATAGCTTCAATTTTTAGAAGGCGTTTCATATTTAATTGTTTCTTGCGATTACATGGAGCAGTATGGGCCTTTAATACCGGAACAGGTAGAGATATATAGGATAATGGAGGAGGCAACTAGCACCTGGCGGGCAGATGCAGCAG
Source organism: Mantis religiosa (assembly GCA_030765055.1). Lineage (NCBI taxonomy): Eukaryota > Metazoa > Arthropoda > Insecta > Mantodea > Mantidae > Mantis > Mantis religiosa. The sequence goes on along the minus strand of CM060958.1, from coordinate 58,131,750 downwards.
AGGATTGCGATTTGGAATCTCTTCTAGGCTCCCCACACAGTAACCATCTGAGCCCCTGCTTCGCGTCGAGTTTTCCCTGGTTTTTGATCCCCCCCTACCGACAGCTCGGAGGACACGAATACCTCTCAGCTGGGTGGTCAAGTCAGTAAATGTTAGGGAACAGAGTAAGTGTGGGATAAGAAGCCACGGATTTCTAGAAAGAGAAATCAGTACTGCTCCTCTCGCTAGCTCGCAGTGATGTGAAAAACATTTCTGGGCGAATGTGGAAAGGATATACTGCAGGAATCTGCACAATTGAGGAAGCAGTGGCAGAACAAAACTTACAATAAGGAAAGGTTTTAACTCGAAGAAATATTCCTTTTCCTTGTAAGTGAATGGGAAGGTAGCTCAGGTTATTCCTCCACTATTGCTCTCTCTTTCTGACAACTTAAGCCACGCAGAGTCTAAGTACATCTCTACCGATGGTTCTTTCATCTCATCCGTTCCTCCTGGATGTGTATGTACGAAATATCTACTATGGGTCAAGGTGTATCGATATTTAGACTCCCCTTAAAAAGCGCTAGAATTCCCACTAATGGTATATTGTGAAATAAATATGCAAGTCCATCTTTGGTGAAGAAGATTTATTAATGCACTTCATGCCTGTGCATTGCATCCCACTTTCGACTATAGAGAATAACTGAAATATTACTTTCGAGAAAACAATATAAATTACTATCAGCTATAATACGGTGATTCTAACGACATCCAACATTCATATTGGTAGCAAATCGGTAATAGATTTTGCACGTGGGTTGTTAACTTTTAAAAATCAATACCTTTCAGTTCATACTTACCTGCGCCATGAATTAAAGGAGAGGTCATAAATTAAAAATTTATTTCGACTTTTTTATTGTAGATATTTATGTTGAAACATAGAGTCAGACTGAAAAATTCAATGCAATAGCCGGGATTTGAACCACGGATCTTCTGGTTTCCGTCCAGCCACTCTACCATTGAGCTACTATGGCCAACGTGCCGATATGACATTAAATTCTCCAACTGACTCAAATTTTCCCGGTAAACCACTTAGGAGTTCTCATAAACACATGAGACAACTACCTTAATGGCGACTTACAACATGTAAGTACTTTAAGGCCCGGGCTTTATAGTTAACCACCATTAGGTCAATTAATGGAAAATACAAGTCAGTTGGAGAATTTAATGTCATATCGGCACGTTGGCCATAGTAGCTCAGTGGTAGAGCGGCTGGACGGAAACCAGAATATCTCAATTAATTTCCATTAATTGACCTAATAGTGGTTAACTATAAAGCCCGGGCCTTAAAGTACTTACACGTTGTAAGTCGTCATTAAGGTAGTTGTCTCATGTGTTTATGAGAACTCCTAAGTGGTTTACCGGGAAAATACGAGTCAGTTGGTACGTTGGCCATAGTAGCTCAATGGCAGAGCGGCTGGAAACCAGAAGATCCGTGGTTCAAATCCCAGCTATGGCATTGAATTTTTCAGTCTGACTCTAATTTTCCACAATTTAGCCCACACACGGCCAGTGTGAAAGAACAATTAATTTCCAGATATTTATGTTATTAAGTAAACATCCAGAATTATTAGGTCATTTTAAAGCTTGAGGTTTTTGAAACCTATTTCTTCAGTATTCACTTTTTGACAAATGTTCCACAAGATGCAGTTTTTATCCAACTCTTCTCATGTAAATTCCCGAAATATGAACAAATAACTTTTTCGTCGCAATAGTTTTTGAGATATTAAGTTTTAAAACTCTATAAAAGTTTAGAATTTCAAATGAGAGAATCCAAAACAATTTTCTGTTGAGCTGAGTCTAATAAAACAAAATTATATGACAGATTTGTGTGTTATATTTAAGTAAATCAGATAGAATTAAAAAAGAAGAAAGAACTACATTGTCTGGAGATTTTGGAACGGAATATTAAAATCGAAACCAAAAATTGATATCACGATAAAATTTAAAAACATCTGATTATAATATAAGGAACAATAAATATTCAGCATACTTTAAGTCGAAAGTAAGTACTGATAAATTAAAATGAAGTAGAAACTCCGGTGAGGTTTTATTTAAGAAACTGTAATATCAAATATCATTACTCCCTTGTCTACATTAATAAACATATCAAAACTTCAAAATGCTTAATATAGTTCATGCATATGATGTAGCTAAGTTTACCACATCCGAATACATGAAATTCAGCTTTCTATCGTGACAGCACGAAAGGAGAAAAAACACTAAATATTGCGAACAAAAATATTTTTCGCAGCAAGATTAATACACAAAAAGCCTAGCGGAAAATCTGCTAACTTGCCAGCGCTGTGAGCAGCAGTTGCGGTGATCCTCGTATGAGACAGAGTGAAGGGGAGGGGGAGGGCGAAGACCCCATTATGAAGCTCGATAACGCTACTTCTGTTCTCTAATGATTGTAGACTTCCACACACATACACACGGACATAAAGATTGCACCTCGGAAATAAACTCGGAATAACGATCACATCAAGTTGCGGAAATAGTGAAACACTGCCATATCCTCCTGCTTTACAACTTCAACTTACTTCATTACTTCCATTTCCTGCGTAATAATTGCACTAGCTTTTAGAACACTGTTTCTCAAAGTATATTCCTCGAGCTCTCTAGATTCGGTGGATCGTTGAGTGTGTGAGTTGAAGATTTTCACATTGTTTTCACTATTCTATCGACCTTCACTTAGAAAAAGAAGAAGAAGAAGAAGAAGAAGAAGAAGAAGAAGAAACATAACAGCCCGGAGATATGTGCGCTCGCTTGCGATACAAGTTAGCTGGACACAATAGTATGAATGACGTCAGATGTACAACACGGCCATCAAATCTGCAAACGTCGAAAACAACTTAACGTAGTACTCTCCGAACTATAATCTGCCTCAACCTAGTTTAATCCTGATGTAAACTTCTGTGTGGGAAGGAGACGGAGACATTGGGACAGAAGCGGTTAAGCTATTGGATTGGCTTAGCGAAGTTAATGGGCCATATTGTATAAATAACAGCCTGGATTAAACAAGATGTAAGTACTTTCAAATGTTAATGCATATGAGAAAACTATCATACACTAACAGTAATTACGTGATTTAGGACCTTACCTTAAGCTCAAGAAAACGCTCTAAAGTGTGGGGCAATTACGTTATAAGAATTGATGCCCTGTGGTATCCGATCTAAAAGACTTTTTGTTCGTCAGATGGCACCAGGGCGCGGAAGGAGGTGGTCAGAAGAAGCAATGAGAGAAGCAGTAAAGGCCGCCAAGGAGAAGAAAATGTGATTTTTAAAAGCTTCCAAATGCTATGGCGTATCTCGCTCTACACTAGAGAATTATGTTAACCACAAACAGAAAGATATTGACAGTTTGTTGACTACAGAAATCGGAAGAAAGTGCGCAATGGTGAGAAGCTGGAAACCAAACTGACTGCATACTGTACGGCAGGGGCGGCTGGTGGCTCTTGAAAATTGGTGGTTCACAAATTATCCATGCAATTTAATTTTTTTAAAGTAACAAACGGTTGTTTAAGCCTACCACTATAGACTGCTGTATACACAAGTTAACGGTAATTCACAGCGTATAACACAACATGCGTATTTCAGAAACACTCTAGAGCATAACACTCTTCTATTTATGCAGCTAAAAATGGACTTGATATCTCTTCATGGCAGACTTCAAGTGCACATTACAATATTTCGTTCTGGATTGTCTTGGAGGTCCCCTTAAACACTGTAGCATTCTCCAGATAGGTTTTTCAGAACACAGTCTAGCTCTGCACTGAAGTTTATCAGTCCTCGAAAAATACCAGGATTGCTTGAGGTAGCTGAATCATTGTGTCCTCGTAGAGCTAACTCAAAGGTTCCGCAAAACCTAATGCAGTTAGCAATAATGTTTAAAACATACCTATTTTGAGCCACTTTCTGGCTGTGTTCTTCAATTGTTCTCCGATATGCACTGTCCATCTGCTTTGCAAAGTGAGATTTGTGGTGGACAACACGGCGCTGGGGCGGGTTTTCTTCGGGATCTCCGGTTTCCCCCGCCATCTCATTCCACCGGTGCTCCATCTTCATCTCATGTATCATCAGTGCCATCGCCTGCGGTGCCATATGTAGTAAAAGCGGGCGTTAAACACTACACATTTCATCTGCTTTGCTATATTTACATTGCCAAGCATAGCAAAACTGTGTTTTTCATGTGCAATTTTTAAGTTACGTGTTTTTAGCGCGATCATGAAGATGCTGCAAAGCATTCACGCCATGTTTTGTCCACGGATCTTCACCGCCAAAGAGAACGCAAGGAAAGCAAAACAGGCTATTTTTAATATTACAAACACACATCAAATTATATTTCTCATATACATTGTTGTTAAAGTTCCGGTTCAAATATATATTTTTTTTTTTACTACCTATGTGATTTTTTATTTGGCGTGGGACCTCCAAGTCGCTTATTTTCGGTTTTTTCTTCTACGCTCATTTTTAAAAAGGATTTGCTTATAGACCCTTTATGGAATTCATTGTTTCTCCTTATATAACACAATATACTTGTATTTAAATAAATCACTCTTATTCACTACTCAAAGCACGACACAGCTAACAAAACACGGCACAAAACATGTGGCTATGCTCTGGTAGGTAATAGTAATCTGTGGTAATATTTGACCGATGCGAACATTTAATATGAGAATAATAGGTGGCGCTGAAAACAGAAGGAGAAGGCTTGGCATTCACTATTCTCTGGCTGCTAGGTTAACCAACCTTATGCAGCCATAAACCCCGCCCTTCGGCACGCCCTAGGTTCATCCTGCCCTATACCTCCCCATTGTATACCAGTGGTTTGCAACTGAGAGTGAACTACTTGGCACCTGCAAACAATACAGCGCGCTGAGGGCCACTGCACTAGACAAGGTCGAACTGAACGCCAAATGGAACATGCCCTTGCATTAAAGGGAGACCCAGCATTTTTATTGTAGCGCAAACATGCTACCCCATTGAGAAGCCGCCCCTGCTGTACGGTTATGAATGATCGCTATTTTGGACTTAGAAAGAGACATTAGACGAATGGCACTCCAACTAACTTTGATCAGCAATGTAAAGCATCTATTTGTTTCAAGTAGCGATATGACTGGAAAGTAATGTCTCAGGGATTTTATGAAAATATACTCTCAAATGGCTTATCGCACTCCACAAAAGTATCCAAAATTAGGCGTCAGTTTTGTAACCTGATCCAAATGCTCTTTAATGGTTTTCATTATGTCTTATGTGAACTTCCTTTATAAGACAGTTTTTGACTAAGGGACTGTAAGCTAATATGAATAAAGAACGTTGTCACAGAATTTCGTGTCTATTGATGTACTTTAATATGTGGAGTACGCAGAAATAAAAATGAAAGAAATATGCCTGTTCTGTATAAATCGGCCTGTACCTGAGTGTAACAGAGTAAGCATAAAGTGATCTCAGAGCTAAATATTTCGTTAATGAATAGCAAAATGACTAACGGAAATTACTTAGTAGACCAAATCGTGCGATTTACATACATCAGAATTTCTCCAAAACAAACAATGGTTTTGTTTGTAAAAGCGGAAAAACTGGGAAAGAAATATCCCTCATTGTTCCATCATGTGAATGTGACAGTTCAATCAGTCGAAACTTGATACCCCATTTTTGTATGGCCCAGGAACGTTGCTAGTTATCGTTTAGAAAAGTCATAACAAAGGATATTTTGCGGTTACTTATATGCGGAAACGTCATCAGTGATTGCGGCCAAATGGCTACCACAGGCGATGAAAAACAAACAGTCCCATTAGCAGATCAGACATATTATTAATAGTTAGTTCTCTCATTTTCTACCTTGTATTTATTTTTATCCATAACCTACATAAAAGATTGGACTAATGCAGAAGTTTATGGAATTTCAGTATCCTTTCTTTTTGTTGTTAAAAAGCGTGTTACGAACAAAGAGGCTAAATGAAATCCCTGACACACAATAGAACATAATCAATCAAAAGTCACATGGGCACTGTAATTCACACAAAATCCCCCAGTCTGCGGCAAACCCGCATACCAGTGTTAAATTGATTAGGTTCTAATTGAAGCTATGAGTTCTCTTATCCTCAGGTGTATGGTTGTAGGAAATGGATTTTGGTGGTTGTTGGCTACTCAGTCGTATTAATAATACTTTGTTGCAGAATTATTTGGTTTAATTCCTACTAAGTTTGCTTATCGACTTGGATCGTTGACCACCTGTTAGTAAAATTCCTAATATAAATTCAATGTTACTTGAAACCCTGGATTACTTGTTTAAAGTTACTTCCGTGCGGTTTCTATTTTTCTTTATACGGTGACTACTTTGCTCTAATAAACTTCTAATGCTGCTTCCACTTACGCTGGTTGCGCTATTCTTAACTTCCCTACATTTCAGACTTATAAATCTTCGCTTCTCTTCTTAACGCACATGAACACGTCCTTCCTGTCGTGGTATCACCCTTTAGGTAAGTTTTTCTTACTTCACGATTCAGTTCGAACCTTATCCTGACCCCTTCTGCAACTTTATCACATGACCAAACTAGCTCACCCTTCTCAATGTTACATTATTATTGGTTTCTCATTTATTTCGAATTTTCGCATTGGTTTGCAAAACTCAACTACCTCATTGACGTTCAGCCCACCCTGAGTTGGGGAACGCCTACCCTGAGTTATTTGTAACGGTATACAACGTTATCAAATCAGTGAAGTAAATCTCTTTAGCGTTCATGCTCAACTGCATTTTGAAAGCCCTTTGTCCCAACACATTCCTGGCTGAAAGTATACAATAGTTCTCAGACATTGAACTTTTACTCGCACAAAGGAGATAACGGGCCTTCCTTCCTGTCTCTCCGAAGTGTAAAGATTTTTACAAGAATATTTTCTCCCTCTTGCCCGGATGTATAAAACTATATTCTTCCCTTCTTATTCTTTAAGTCAACCGCTATTTTAATCATTACTCTATCCATTCTAATTTCACATTATTATAACAAGATTTTTATATTAGTTAGCAAAGTATTTTTATTAATTTATCTTCTTTTTTGATTATGTAATTTCTATTAATTCGCCGCCTCCTAATCGCTGCCTGATACTGTGGTTACAAGTCTTTTCAAAGTTTGGTGCTAAACTCGGTATTCAATACTTTAGATGAATACTTCATCTTAAGCTTGTACCCATCACTTTATGTTTCATCATGTAAAAATTCGAGTGGTGCGAATCCATTGAAGTTGGAGCCCAAATTCTTTGTGATTTTCTACCAATCCACCTAAGTAAAATATGGTACGCAAACATCTACAACCAATGAGTGAGATATGAAGGGGAACCTTTTCTGAAAAGGTTCAATGCATATGTCTTATGTCTCATTACTAGTTACACAAATATATACTGGTTGTTTCAAAACGACACCAAACGAATATAGCCTTTTCGTAGTTTATAGCTTAACTAGTCTGAATTTCGGTGTCACGGCTTCGAAATTCTCTTAGGTTTAGTTTTATGCAGTATTAAATATCACATTATTTTGTGATTAGGCAGCACAGGAACCACTCTTGTGTGAACCTCAAAAGTTGATATTGGGACGCACCGGCCACGAAAACAAAAACATTACTCCTTGCTCATTATCAGTGACCCTAGTCTACCTTTCAGGTAATCAAGTAAAGGGCAATTATTTGTGCAATAGTTGACTAATAACTCAGACAGTTGCAAGGTTGCTCTTCAGTGTAAAACTACACATTCCGTCGTAACAGGGAGAATTTTGCACGTACTTAGATAGCAAATTCAAGCAATATGGAGTGCTATACGAACGCCGAAATGATGGATATGGTTTTGATGGATGGAAGAACTCAAGAGAATTCAACGTACGTACGATTAGTTTGGTTTCATTAAAAATATGAATTGTAAAAATAGTTACATTAATGTTAATATTTATTCAACTTCAAAGCATTTTGTTATGATCTTAATTGTACAATATTTTCAACAACTTATTGTAAATATCAAAAGCTTCCTTTTCATTTACGAATGCTTTATTTAGTATTATCAAACACGTGAAATAAAATGCTCGTCTCATTGTATAAGCCATTTAGTTTTGGTTAATTTATCTACAATACTTTGATGCTGTTTTGTTCTGTTTATCATTTTATGCTTTCATACTCAACCTCACTAACATTAACTTCCCTCTAAAAGGTAGAAGTTGCATACGTCCACCGGCTTATTTGCCATCATGGACTCAGCTCGCGTGGGTAGCGTAGATGGTAGCGTGTCTGCTTCACGTTCAAGAGGTCCCGAGTTCGAATCTCGGTCAGGATGAATTACCTGGATAAGGTGTTTTCCGGGTTTTCCCCTTATCCTGGTAGACGAATGTCAGGTAACTGTAAGCTTCTCGGACCCCGGACTCATTTGAGCATCATTTCACCCATTTCATTTACCGTCCGATATGACTTAACGTTGAAGGACGTAAATTACGGGGAAAAAAATCATGGTCTCTTATAACGGAATTTTGGAACACGTTAAACACTCATAAGCAAATAACTAAAGAATTGCTTCTTTATTGCGGTTTCATAAGCCAAGGAAATTCTTAATAATAGCAAGCTACCGTGGAGGATGAGAGTATGTTTACAAACAGCTACAGCAGGCGGCACGCTGTGTCACCTACCTGCGAACTTTGCTAGCGTGAGGCACGCGACGTTGTTCCTGCAACTGCCTAATCCACACTCATTCTGAAGTGTTTTTATGCGGTTCCAATTGCAGTAAAAGATACCTATGTGTGACATAGAAGCTGAGCAACTATTTCTATATATTTGTTCGATGTAGTTTTGAAACAATCTCTATAACATTCTTTCATATCGCCACAGCACTTGCTGTACGGGAGTTTCGATTTCCGACTGAGCTTGCAAAATGTTCAGGTTTCTCGGTATGCTCAGAGTCTAATGTGCAAATTTGAGTGGTTATCGGTTATTTAATAGCCAGTGCGCCCTAATGAGTTCGCTGGCAGAAAACCTGAGCACACGTGCCCAGTCACACATGATAGTTAATCTGCAATTAGCACAATTGTATGACAGCCATAGTTATCTTGAAGTCAATAACATAGAAAAATCAAATTTAAATACGGTCATTCACATGGAAGCTGACTTCAAATGTTATTCGCAGAAAAATCAGGATATGCAATTTATTTTACTGCAAGTATTTTAAACATGTAATTTTCTGAAACATCCTTAGTCGTTTTTGAAAAAATAAAACTTACAAACATGCTTGCCTGCAAGGGTAATTGGGGGAGGCAACTTTCTTGAAAACCATTTCGTATAGGTAACTGGTAGACACTGAGCTTAAATAAGAGGTTTGGTATCCATTCAACTCCTTATTTTTAAGTTAATCAGATTGCATACATATATACACATAAGCAGCTTTTTCTAAACATTTCAGAACACGTATTTTTAGTAATATTTCAAAATAAGTTATTTAGGTGGAGTGCAGCTTCCTTTACCTACTCTAAAATAAGTGCTAGAGGATCCATAAAACCTTAAAATTTGTAATTAAGTTAAATCTATATGGAATTTTTGGAAGTAATACTTTTTATACAGGATGTAACAAACGGGTATGTAAACAATTTCTGGAAATATATCTTGCTGATAGAGGATAAAAAATGTTATATGAACATAGTGTGACTTTGTGTGTTCATAAAATTAAAAGTCCGAGTTGCAGAAATTCAAAACGTTCTTTAGTTCCGTAGAGATACACTTACAATAGCAGAATTACGTCACATACACAATTACAATCTTCCAAGGTCGTTGACCACAACAAAGAGTTCACTTTCCAAACACACCAGTTTCAATTACAGCTCTCGTTACGACCCTCTTTACAACTGTTTACGACTGTCCTTGGCGAGTCGCCACTTTAATAAATACCTCTACTCATATTACTAGATATTTCGGAAATATGCTGTAACAAACAAGAAATCGAATGTTCTGTAAGACAATCAAGATGTCGCTAGAATGTTCCATTTACCTCACTATCTGTTTTGACATGCCTATTTTTATCTCCGTGATACACTATCCGTCTGTTATCTCTCCATGCCGAACATTTTGTGCACGTCGCCGCGTTCAGAAATTGTTTATTACCCTTAAAAAGCTCCTTTTCCCAAAGCTGAACCCCATACAACACTCAGTAACAGAACGGTGGGAATGCAGGAAATCAGGGCAAGTATTCAAAATGGCCTTCATAGTTCCAATGTATCCATCAACCCGCCACCAAATGAACTCCCCGAAGCGCTGAATTAGGACTGAAAAAATTCATATTTTCTGGCATTCTTCCACAATACGAGCACGAAGAGCCTCTATATATGCAACTGGAGTTGCATAAACAATAAACAAGAAAATTAAAGTGCACGCACAAATAAAAATCTAGTGAGTTTAAGTCAGGTGAACTTGGAGGCCACAAAATTGGTCCACGTCTTCCTTTCCATCTAGCAGGAGATCTGATATTCAGAGGTAGATGGACAGAAAGCCTGAAATGAGAGGAACTCCTTCATGCATGGACTTTGTACCGGTGCCTAAAAGGCGGACTACATACTGTACTGTAGCACAGTGACAGCAATGGTGAAATGAATCACCTCCTCCTTATTTAACCAGATTTAAAAGCGAATGTTTACTACTGTACAATTAAACCTCTGTTTTGTTGTACGGTTATGGCCACAGGACAACGTCGTGTTCAACATCTCACCGTTTAGGCAAAGTTTGGGGCAGTACTACCTCTCTGCCTCACGGCTACACGTACCTGGGTCGACGTCGGGACTCCTTTCTCGGTCTCCACGTCGTCGTCGGCTGCTTGCTTTACCCTTGACTCTACTGGCTTCTCCTGCATGGATTATTTTTTGGGTTCTCAGGGTGTTAAGGTTGAGACAACACAAACCAACGATAATCTCTGAACTACTTTTATTTGTCCTTGCATTTGTGCAACCCGGGCACTTAAATAACTGCACTTTCGGCGGACATTTTATAGTACATTTTATTGGACGCGGTACTTCCTCGAACACACCTGACGGATGTATACAATACTGCAATGAGCAATGAACAACAAATGAGCAACAACTGAGGACTGAATAGGGGTTGCTACCCTCTTATATACACAGCACGGCGTCACTAGGAAAAACTAAGGGTATATTGACCTTTATAACGGTACAGTAAAATAGCTAGCATACCATTCTATTGTCAAACATCCGCTCTTTCCAGACCGTCGTCTGGGAGTATGTCTGCCCAGGTTCGTTACAGTATTTCATCAAAGTCTACAATTTTGATTTCGCTAGCATAACTAGCTACAGTTCTTAAATTTATGAATAATTATTAAACATATAAGTAAATGAATAATTTATCCAAGGACCAAAGTTCCTGTTTCAAGTTATGGAAAAGGACCTCTCCCATGGAAATAAAATAGTTTCCGAACCTATGCCCATATAACATTTTATCATCTATATGCAAGAAATATTTTCCCAAAGTTTAAGTTACACCCTACATTTATTTAGATAAGCGGCAGAAGCACCTAAGAAAATTCAAGAAGTAAAAGGTAACCTCTGCCAAGACTGTTCTCTCTTATTTAACTTGGAGTTTTTGTTTCTCTAGGTTTCCTTCATGTTTCATAAAAGACAAATAATAACAATAATAATAATAATAATAATAATAATAATAATAATAATAATAATAATAATAATAATAATAATAATAATAATAATAATAATAATAATAATAATAATAATAATAATAATAATAATAATAATAATAATAATAATAATAATAATAATAATAATAATAATAATAATAATAATAATAATAATAATAATAATAATAATAATAATAATAATAATAATAATAATAATAATAATAATAATAATAATAATAATAATAATAATAATAATAATAATAATAATAATAATAATAATAATAATAATAATAATAATAATAATAATAATAATAATAATAATAATAATAATAATAATAATAATAATAATAATAATAATAATAATAATAATAATAATAATAATAATAATAATAATAATAATAATAATAATAATAATAATAATAATAATAATAATAATAATATAGCCCATGGCGCGAAAGCCCTTAGAGGGCCAAGGCCTACCAACCCGACTGCCGGCCTCACGCCCACTTACGCACGGCAGATGTGGACGATCATCCAACTGATACGGGAAGGAGATGTGGTCAGCATCTCGGCATCCCCCAGCCGGAATGTTAGTTTCCGTGACCAGGGTCGCAGCTCCTCACTTTCCTCACGATGCTGAGTGGGCATTGGTCCTATACCCGGGACCTAAAATCCCTACCACATGGATGGGATCGCACCCGGGCTGCTTTCTATGGCCAGTGACCAAGGCATGCTGCCTTAGCCCGCTACGCCACGGCGCAGGACATACAAGACAAATGCCAGGGTGAAATATAACGCGGCACCCATGTCGCACAGACTTTGTGAAAGCCCAAAACAGTACTTAAAATATTACATGCACGTTCTTTGGATATGTTTAGAGTCTCTGCTATCTCAAACAACTTTAGTATGCAGTTTTCAGTATTAACGATGAAATTTTTCTATGATCTCTAGAGTTGTGACTTCTACAGGGCGTCCAGAGTGAGGCTCATCACTAGTGCTCGTATGTACCATTTTAAATTCTGTAACCCACTTTTTAATCATTGTATATGAAGGGGCATAGTCTTTCAATGTACTGTCCATTTCCTTCTTGATTTCTTTAGGCGTTAAACCTTTCAAATGGAAGTATTTAATCACTGCTCGTTTTACCAAATCCTCCATTTTCGTGAAACCTCTACACTTATCTTGTTTAAAATGCTGTCGTTCAAAAACTAAGGAAGCTATTGACGTGTCACTATAGATGCAAGCCAGTCTATAGTTAAACTATATGATGCTATCCGTCAAACTGTCCCAGTGGCGCCATCTCTGTAATGGAGACCCCTTTTCAACATCTACTTTCAGTCTATTATTGTATAAGAAGAACGAAAGGATGGATAATGAGAGTTGTCAGTGTTCACCTTAGTCTTTGTAAGCAGCTTCTTGTGAGACGCATTCGTTCCTAATGAATAAAACGGGACGTATAATCGCTTTGGGATAGGAGACAGAGAAAGTTCATTAAGGAGCTGGTCAGCATACATTGCGCCAACATGTTACGGTTTCGTTCAAAGGGAGACGTGTACCAACGGCAGGGGTGATATGCTTCGAGGGAAAAGCGCCTTTTAGCTCCACAAAGACCACAAAAATGGCCTTTTCCCGCTTATTTGTTTACGGGAAGGATAGAGCTTCTACCACAAGTATGCAAAATATTATTCTGTATACATTTAAATAGCACATAGAAAGTGTATAATGGAAAACTTGGTGAAGAATGTTTCCAGAGTAACGGAGGAGTGGATGAACTGTATAGCTACAGTAAATCCTTAATCATACGTTTTTAAAGGGACACATCTAAAATAATGTATTCAATAAGAATAAGTAAAAGTAAGTTTTATTATCGAAGTGAAACAGTTGTATTATATTACGAGGGCTGTTCAATAAAAAGTGATCACAATATTTTTGACAACGTACCTTTACTGATCCTCATAATTTTGATGGTCCTTCTCAAAATACTCTCCCCTGAATGCGATGCACTTGTTCCAGTGTTTCTGGCAGTCTTCAAAGACATCTTGGAAAACATTTTGAGAGATCCTTCAAAATCGCCACCGCAGCCTTCACCACTGCTTCTGATGATGGATAATGCCTCCCACGAAGGCGTTTCTTCAAGTTGGGGAATATAAAAAAGTCACATGTGGCTAAATCCGGACTATAGGGAGGATGAGGGATGCACTTCACGTTAATTTTTGCAAGATATTCAGCAACAACATTGACAATATGCGGCCGTGCATTATCGAGGTGCAGTATACAGCCTGCTTCATGGAAATGCGGTCTTTTGCGCCTGATATGGACTTGCAATGTTTTCAGGACATCCCTGTAATATTGTCCAGTTACTGATGTGTGTGCAGGTACAACATGCTGATAAACCATTCCATGAGATTACCATAACTTTCCCAGCAGAAGTAACCACTTTTGCTTTTTGGGGGGTTGGTGATGAAGGAGATTTTCACACAGAGCTTTGCTGTTTGCTCTCAGGATAAAAATGATGTAACCAAGTTCCATCAGCAGTGATTACGTTTGAAAGAAACTCCGGATCTTCCTCTAACATCAACTTTAACTGCATGCAGACCTGTATCCGAATGTCCTTTTGTTCGGGAATGTACAGTCTTGGAACCCATCGTGCACAAACACGTCTCATGTGTAATGTTTCTGTCACCAACGTGTGGGTGGCACACAGTGAAATGTTCAGAATTTCAGAAAGTAATCTTAGGTAATTCGTCGATCCTCTCTCACAATGGCAGCAGCAGTTTTGATGTTTTCTTCCGTGATGCAGTAACTGTAGCACCGGGTCCACTTTCCTTTGAAATTGACCGCCTCCCCTTTTTAAACATTTTAAACCACCTTCGAGCTGTGCTGTAGGGATGAGCAGATTCTCCATATGCCTCCTGTAACATTTTATAGGCCTCAACTGAAGATTTGTAGAGACGAAAGCAGAATTTCAAAGCCGCCTATTGCTCCTCGCGTGTTACCTCCATTGCAGCGGTAGGCGATACTGAACATGTCTGAACTTGCCTGGTTCTCACAGGCGGGAACCCGGAGTACCAACAGTGAAATTACTACGGCGTTTTTGTTTCACATTAAGCTAACAGAATATAATAAGATTGAATTTTAGTGCGAAAAATTATGACCGTAAAAATACTATGATCATTCTTTATTGAACAGCCCTCTTACTAAGCAGACTCTTTATTAGTATAATATAAGAACAAAGTAATTGAAAAAGAAACAAAAGAAATAAGCTAATAGGTATAATATTTAGCAGCCGTAATAAATTGTAATTTTTTAAGAAATTTAAACATTAGAACATGAAAAAGAAGCTTATTACACAAAAACTTCGTTTTCGACAAAACATTAATCATTCCCAATGTATTCTTATTTTAAATTTACCTCCACCAACGTTAGGTTATATCGGACGATGAATGGAATGGGTGAAATGATGTCCAAATGAGCCCAGGGTCCACAGAACTTAAGGTTACCTGACGTTCATCTTTTAAGATAAGGGAAAATCCTGGAGAGTGAGAGAGAGAAAGAGAGGGAGAGAAAACTGTCACCATAACGATTCGTACTTGGACCCCGTGAACGTGAGGCAGACACGCTACTGTCCTTCACAGGAGAGAAGGTCTCCGAGGCCTGAGACACAGGGGGGTTGGCGAAGGTTCTCACACCCTCCCTGGACAGGTTTATGACACTCCATGTCAGTACAGTTACAGACCATTCAAAAACATTCTGACGGCTTCTACTTTTGTGAATGAATCTTCTCGGTTTTAGTGTACAGAGTGAATAGGCGCATTTTTTAACGGTTCTCTCCTTGTGTAGCAGGCTTTCTCTGTCACACACTTTCGCTGTTCTTGTCCCAATGTGTAAGGCAGCACATTCCTTTCAGGGATCTTCTTTGCATTTTTTTTAATTTACGCCCTCCAACGTTAAGTCATATCGGACGGTGAATGAATTGGGTGAAATGATGATCAAAGGAGTCCAGGGTCCATGGAACTTACAGTTACCCGACATTCGTCTTGAGGGATAAGGGAAACCCCGGAAAAAAACCTTATCCTGGTAACTCACCCTGAATGAGATTCAAACTCGGGACCTCTTGAACGTGAGGCAGGCACGCTACCATCTACGCTACGGAGGCGGGCCTTCTTTGCTTTGCTGGACTGTAACATCTACGCCACTGTAGTGGGCTGCAAGGCACAGAACCTATATTTATTCTGCAAGGTATTCGTTGTTCTCCATTTTGAATATTCCAATACTTTAAGGTGTTTGGTCATCTTTCTTTTTCTTTTTTCTCGTGGTGTCATGAAAAGTATAAGGATTTTTAAAACCAGATATGGCGCGCTGTTTTTAAAGATTTGTGTATCGCGTCAACCGATTCTGCCTACGAAGAAATGTATAAAGAAAGGCATTTCTGAAAAAAACTTATCTGGACCAATACGAAGAGTTTAAAAAGTACTTTTTAAGAATACTTTATAAAAGCGATAAATATACCTCACTTATTCATATCAAATTATTGCTAAAACTTCTAATTCCTGTATCTTCTTCTTTCTAAATGAGACAGACCTTTGTAAAAATCAAATCACTCTTATCATTCCTGACGTGCAATCACATCTCTAGTAAAAGCTGGAGAGGGCCCATATAAAATAAGTGGTGTTTGTCATGCGTGATTAGTTTTTCGATTTCATTAGCTTTGTAACATGACGGATTTTTGCATTTCATAAAGTTTTCTTCGTTTTATTTGTTTTAAGCTATGATAATATCAGTAATATTATTAAAATGCCAATTATATACAAATAAAGATAGGGAATTATCGAAAGTTGAGCCTTCTAGGTCCAACATTTGCTATCCAGTTTCCAAAAATAAATATGAACAAAGTAGCAAGTGGTAGTAATTGGACTAGAAAGGGTTATTTGTAACTTCGGTTCCAAGTATTGAACATGCAAACTGCCACCACCTGTATGCCTAGGCAATTACGAATTAAGAAGCACGTTAAACAGTGGAGCAGCAATCCAAACGTCCTGCAGTAGTGTCTAATGAGAGGCCGGGGTTCATTCAAGAATTTCATTGAGCGAGTTGATTTGTGCTGCATGTGTGTAGGTCACTACGGCAGTGAATGAAGCAGGGTAAGAGAGGGGCAATTGCCCCTAAGGGTCGCTGCGGAGGGGGTAACGGGCGCGCCTCTGCAGTAGCCTTTCCAACTGTCGCCAAGCGCACACACTCTCGCATCGTCCAGCTTCACCACTCAGTGAATTGAATTCGCAGTTTTGCTCTTATGTAAAAGAAACCTTTTAAGAAATTAAAACTGTACTTTAATTTTTCACGAAAAGAAAGATCACAGTAAATTGTAGAACGTTTAGGGTAACTATACCTATAATTTGCTCTGTCTGAAGTGAACTAACCTTTCATCCCAACCTATTTTGGAGCTATATTCACTCAATCAGTAACTCGAAAACATTTGTCCAAAATTGTCAATATAAATAAAATATCTGATATGTTGCATTCACGTATTTTTTTCAAACTATTCTTGCAAACGCTTAGGCAACTATTTACTTTATGTTAATCAGATAAACATTTGCATGAATGATCTTGCTGCAGATTTTCTCGTCTGTGCAAGGGAATTTGGGAATTCAGAAGGCTTAAGCTATAGTCGAATCTTTTAAGAGCACAGCTGGTCTATATATGATGCCTTTGAATTTCGAGTTATGCAAAAGTCATCCAGAATGAAACGGGATTCCTGGAAAATTCAAAATATACATTTCGGTTATCACGAAAATATCTTTAATTATGGTATTTTAGTCAAAATTGTTAGTTATCTTCGATGAAGAATCAAAATATAAAAACATTTCCACGTAAAAGATAATTTGGATTTGGGAATTTTGTTCCAAAGCTTCTCGCACTCTTAGAGGATGCTCAATTTATATGTGAAGTTTGGTATTAACTTACTCTTGTTTTTTTACGAGGGCTGTTCAATAAAGAATGATCACAATTTTTTGACATCCTCATAATGTCTATGGCCCTTCTCAAAATAGTCTCCCCAGCTTTTCTGCTAGTCTTCAAAGACCTGCTGGAAACCATTTTTGAGAGATCCTCCAGAATTTCCTCCACAGCCCTCACCACTGCTTCTGATTATGGATAATGCCTCCCACGAAGGCGTTTCTTCAAGTTAGGGAATAGAAAGCGTCACATGGGGCTAAATCCGGACTATAGAGAGGGTGAGGGATGCACTTCACGTCGATTTTTGCAAGATATTCAGCAACAACATTGGCAATATGCAGTCGCGCATTATCGTGATGCAGCATCCAGCCTGCTTCACGGCAATGTGGTCTTTTGTGCCTGATATGTACTTGCAATGTTTTCAGGACATCCCTGTAGTATTGTCCAACTACTGAACTGCGTGCAGGTACAACATGCTGATAAACCATTCCATGAATATCAAAGAATGAGTTGACCATAACTTTCCCAGCAGAAGCAACCACTTTTGCTTTTTTGGGGGGGGGGGTTGGTGATGAAGGCGATTTCCACACTGAGCTGTGCTGTTTGCTCTCAGGATCAAAATGATGTAGCCAAGTTTCATCAGCAGTGATTACGTTTGAAAGAAACTCTGGATCTTCTTCTAATATCAACTGTAACTGCATGTCACCTCCATTGCAGCGGTAGGCAATACTGACCATGTCTAAACTTTCCTGGTTCTCACAGGCGGGAACCAGGAGTATCAACACTGAAACTACTACGGCGTGTTTGGTTCACATTAAGCTAACAGAATATAATAAGATTGAATTTTAGTGCGAAAAATTATGACCGTCAAAAAATTATGATCATTCTTTATTGAACGGCTCTGGTAGTTATACCGCTGACAAATATTTACACGTGAACATTAAGTAAACTGATGGAAATTAATCGTTCCTCCATATTAGCCGAATATAGGCTAAGGTTTTGGATAGATAGTCAATCTGAAAATGCCAATGTAAGTCCGGGATCTCCTGACCGACCGACTGACCGAGGTGCTGGCTGGCTGTATAAAGCCAGAAGGTTTCTGCTGCGTGCCCAACACTTAAAGGGTTTTACCGCAGGTAGGTGTTTTATTTGTCAGGATATTGTCGGATGGGTTATGGATTTTTAGGAAGAATTTGTTGTGAGGTAACGTACATTTTATATTCCTCGAGTTGTAGGAATGGATGCAAAACCTTACGCACCGTGGAGTCCTATTTTTAAAGTTGATTTAGTTTGAAAATTTTGATGCCAAACAGCTTGGAAAGGTTATGTGGAGCTCAGCTTTAGCTGATGTTAGGATTAGCTCCTGGGTTATCTCGGGTGCCCGCAAGTCATGCGGTGTACCCGAAACACCAGAATCGGCGTCTAGTGGGGTCATAATTTCCCAATGATCTTCGGCTTCCGTCCCGGTCGCTTTTAACCTTTGAGCTACCATGGCCAATGTGCCGTCATGACACTACATTCCCCAACTGACTCGTATGTTTTACCAGTAAACCGCTAGGGGTCCTCGTATTGGAGATACACACTGTTTGCTGAGACTTAGTATTTGATTCCCAGCTTCATCGTTAAACTTTTATTATTAAATAAATTGATGGAAATTAATCGTTCTTCCATATTAGCGGTATATAGGCTAAGGTTTTGGATACATAGAGTCAATCTGAAAAATACAACCGTCGGCGTGCTGTTGGCAGGCTGAGGGACAGCCCGTGGTGTGTCTGTCATGCGTGTAGCTGTCCTAGGAGGGACATAACCACGTATGACGGTAATATGGGTTTTACAGGATGGCGATTTGAATTTAGGTTGATGTAGAGAAGGGAGGTAGCCTAAGCTCCTCAACGGGTGAGAAATGAAAAATTGAATGTCATGGCGCGGATCTGAAGCACGGATCTCCCAGTTTCCGTCCGGTCGCCAATCGACCGGGCTATCTATCCACAACCTTAGCCTATACACGGCTTGTATGGAGAAACGATTAATTTCCATCAATTTACTTAATAATAATAGTTTAACGATGAAGCCTGGGAATCCATTACTTATTAAGTCGTAGCAAATAAGTATATCTCGAATACGAGGACCCCTCGGTTTACTGGAAAAACATACGAGTCCATTGGAGAATTTAATGCCGTGACGGTACGTTGGACATGGTAGCTCAAAGGTTAAGAGCAACCGGACGGAAACAGGGAGATCCGTCCATGACATTTTATTTTTCAGGTTGACTCTATCTACACGTGAACGTGTTTATAAGAGTATATTTTGGAGGCCGAGCATTCACAGAACAGCATCTGTGGAACCTCTGTATCAAATTATTGTTGTAGCACTTTACTTATTATATTTACTATAAACGGCATTTTTGCACAAATTTCACAATTTGCATGTTTCGTTCACATTAAAACAAGTTTCTTTTATAACTCGCCTCATAAGTAATTTATCATCCCTAGCTAGAGTATCCACATTATCTGGCTTCACCCTCGTCTAGACGATGACGTTTCTAGAATTACTTCCCTCGTCCATTATTACCTGACATATAAAAGGATGAATGAAAATTTTAGTCACCTAACGGAAGTTCGGGAAGCAATTACATGCTTAACCTTTTAACTGGTTCCAACCAAGCGTTATGCACACTTAATTCCAGCTATTCTCCATTGAAAATCAATAGATTCTATTTTTGGTGCCACTTAAAACCGAAGCTACGTGAACAAAGAGTGTCTGGAATTAGCTAGTACAGCGATATCTACCTCCTCAGGTATTTATAGCCTAACTGGCTCCCTCAAGAGCATACATGAAAGAAAATTTATTTTAAACTGTTTTAAATAATTTTCTGCTTTATTATCATTATCATCATTATCATCATTATTAGTCATAGCTTATAGATCTAAAAATATCATACACAGAACCGGAAGAGAAAGAATGCTATGCAAATTAATTATATTCAATAATTATAATTTTAATTACATATTCCAAAAACGATTTAATGCTTGAGATGCATCAGTATTATTACTTTAATCACTTCAAAGAGAATGTGTAACATTTCCCCCAAAATTGTGTTATTTTTGGACTCTTGATACAATAATGCTATTACAATAAAATATTGTTGCATTTAATTTATCGTGTAACTTCCAAATGTTGTTGAACTGAACAGTTTGTCTTAAAAATACAGCGTGATCTATATAAACCTGAACCGTTTCAATAGGCCACAACTTTTGAACCAATAATAGGACACGCGTGCGACTTCTTCTCTTCTTCTTCTTCTTCTTCTTCTTCTTCTTCTTCTTCTTCTTCTTCTTCTTCTTCTTCTTCTTCCTCTAACTCCTTTGTGCTGTTAAGCGTGGAGTACAAGCCTCTTCTACCCATTTCCTCCACTTTTCTCGGTCCATTATCATTCTCTTCATTTCTGTCATGGTTTTCCCTCTATCCTTCCCCAACTTCTCAATGTATTCCTGATACAACATGCGTGGCCTTCCCCTAATTCTTTTACCTTCTGGTCTTGCTTCTAAATATTCTTTGGGTTTTCTTTCTTCTGACATGCGGAGTACATGTCCATACCATTTAAATTGTCTTTTTTCCAATATTTCTTTAACGGAGTGTGTACCCAACACTTCCCTTATTGTTACATTTCTAATCATATCTCTTCTTGTCTTCCCCACAGCTCGTCTTAAATATCTCATTTCCATAGCTTTTATTCTGCTTTCTTGTTTCTGTAGGAGAGTCCAGCTTTCTGCTCCATGTAATAGAATTGGTAGTATTATTGTTTTAAATACTATAATTTTTGTACCTTTGTTACTTCCTTTTTTCCCGCAATAGTATTATTAATCTGATAGTAGACCGAATTGGCCTTCCTTATGCTGTTTAAAATTTCCTGAACTTGAACTGAACAGTTTGGCTTAAAAATACAGTGCGATCCATATAAACCTGAACCAATTCAATAGCCCATAACATTTGAACGAATAATAAGACACACGTACAACTTTGGGAGAATATAATAGACAATTGGGAGATTACTTTACACTATTTACATCTCAGAGAAAATGTTGGAAGTGTCCTCCACCAGCATTTATGTATCGTTGCTCCTATTTTCTTTGATACAACTGTAGACACTGAAGTTTATATGGGTATCTTCAAGACATTTATGGAGCATCTGGATGATATCAAATTGAGAGAAGGTTATTTACAGCAAGATGGAGCAACGTGCCATATATCTAATGACACAATGGAACTTGTAACCAGTTTCTTTGATAATTGAAGAATCTCAACAGGTCTGTGGCTCCCCAGATCCGCTGACCTAACATCATAAGATTTTTTCTTGTGTGGGTATCTAAAAACAGGTACAAAAACAGGCCACGGACAATTTATGTTCTCAAGGAATTCATTCCAAACTGAAATAAGTAACATTGGCGAGGATACTCTCCGTAAAACTTCAGAGAATATGGTGAGACGAGTACAAACATGTATAGATGCTGGTGGAAGACACTTCCAACATTTTCTCTGAGATGTAAATAATGTAATCTCCTAATTATGTATTATATTCTCCCAGAGTTGCACGTGTGTTGCAGGGAAAAGTTATAAGAAAATCCTGCATCCAAAAGTACCATTTACACGAAGAAAAAATATCGGAACCATAATTTTCTCAAAAAATAACTCTGAAGTCCTCCCGATGACTTTTGTATAGTTACTAGACAAATATATCTCGTTAAAGCAGTTACATAGTCACATTAGTGACTATGTTGGTTAGTGCATTGTCTAGTGACTGGTGAGTTAACGTAGTCGATGTGCCGTCACCTGTTATATGTGTCCTCTCCTCCCTCCAGTTTGTGTGTGTGAAGATTCCTCTCTTTGGTGTGAGGAACCGTTGGAGGGCCGATATATGTCCGCACTCTCTAAGGTAATGGCCCCATGGGCCATCTTTGTAATATATATGTTATTTTGTCATGCCATTATGAATGGTCCGAAGAATAGCTCATTCAACAAGTCAAGTGCTATCCCTTAGAAATCTGCTAAGGACACTGTTTCTTACATTTCTTTGTAACAAACATACAAGATTCCTTTGAAATCCATTACGATTCTTTACTTATTTCAATCCTTTAATTTCGGTATCAATCCTTTGTCATACTGATTTGTTACTTATTATTTTCATGCTCATATTTAAATAATTGCAAGCAATTTATTGTATACACTGTATTTTACGAAATAGTCGTGATATGACCTAGTTGTTAAAGCGACTCTAAATAAATAAATTAAAAAGAAAAAGATCAATCTGACTGAATCCCTCCGTAGAATTCTATCTTATTTACTATTTGAATTCTCCTCCTAAGAAAAACAAATGAAGGTGAAATGTATCACATATTTAGCCCTGTATCCAAAACCTCTTAAACATTAGAGCATCATGTGGTACTGTATTCTTTTAGTAAAGTCAGTGTGGTGTTGAAATGAAAAGCAAACAAAACACCAGAGAACAATTTTGTTTATGTTTAAGCCAATATATATGCAGGACTTAAACAAAACAATACTCTTCATTAATGATCAAGTCATTGTGTCGGACGTTAAACTTTGAACTAACGATTCCCAAATATGGTTTCGTTTATAGAACTGGAGCGTGTTAAATGGAGATACTTTCTTCGTGAAAGGTTTCCTTTATGAATAACAAAAGGGTGAAAATGAATTAGGAGGGGAGACAATAACGTCTTTTGTTCTTATTTAGAGCAGGGTTGTTGAAGATACTGCAAAAGAACAAATGAACACGCATTCTGTATCCTTTGGGTACCTTCCAATGTTACTCGGCTGCCGCAGACTTCAAATTAAGTTGCTATGTAGCATTAATTAAAGTTATATTTCGTTCGTATAATGTCTCCTTGTCCCGTTAATGAAAGGATGTCTTTGTCGATATAACGGCAGCAGACCCTTTGCATACCAACAGAATACATCTGTTTGTTTTTACAGAAGTTGGACTGGTGAACATTTTTGGAGTAATTAAAGGAATCCGCAGTTCGGAGCGCTATTTCGTGACACATAGGTTATGCAATGAAGGAAAGCCCTTCTTGCATCACAACCTATATAGATCTATTGTGCCACTATCACTCAGGAAGAAGGGACGACGTGAGAGAATTACGGGAGGCTGGGGACCGCTGCGGAAGTCTCTGAAGCTGAAGGCTCGATTTGTTGAAGGATTCCGTGACAGTGTATCGCGAAGGGTGCACCAGGAAATTATTGCAGATAAGCTACATTCTCCTGGAATGAGAGACGTTTTCTTTTACTTCATCAATGAAATAATACCTGCAGAGTAAACACACGTTAACCTCATCACCTTGTTAGCGCTGTGGCAAGATAGACACATCATGTTCACTACTTGTGCAAACGTTGAAACAAAAAGCAACATACTACTTAATCGGCAACATATGTATTATTAGTACTGGATTTCCAGAAATGCTGCAGAATTTACGCAAGTGTGGTTTAATAATAGCGCTGTATCATTACGTCTACAGGAGGAATCCCCATCTTTAAAGCATTTCCAAAAGTGACTTTGGTTAAATGTTTACCAGATCTAGTGACACATTTGGTTACAGACTGTCCTTAATCATCATGTCGTACGGGAGGGGATCCATCCCCTTCAGCTGCCGTGGTGCGGGCGCTGCGGACCCTTAGCACTCGTGGTACCTCTGACGTTACTAGAGGAACCTCGGGCCGAACATTCGAGCCCCTCCCTGATTGGGAGCTGTTCGGATTGGGTTGGACTCGAGGCGGCAGTGGTTCCCGATACCCGTGGGTGATCGGGTACGTCTGCGGACGGAGTTGAGGGAAGCCATTAATATTCCCGGGTGCTAGCCTGCAGAGCTAGTAGAAGGTGTGCTAGATCGCCAGGCAGCCCCACCGAGGTCATATCGGTAGCCTTCACCTTAAAGATGTTGGTGCGCATAAGTGGCGTATCCACTTCCATCCCGTCTTGTGTCCTTAGACCACATGGGGGGCCCTTGTTAGTAACCCAGGTCTTGCCCTATGGAAAGCCCCACGGAGGACGCCGAGCGCCATTTGGGACAGCTCGGATACTCCCTGGTTTTAAGAGGCCCGGGTCTTGGTCCTACGGGTCCAGGACTGATGGGAGTAGACCCTCTGGACTCAACTGGACTCAACTGTCCTTAATCATCATCTCGTAGGGGAGGGGATCCGTCCCCTGCAGCTGCCGTAGTGCGGGCGCTGCGGACCCTTAGCACTTGTGGCACCTCTTCCGTTACTAGAGGAACCTCGGGACGAACATTCGAGCCCCTCCCTGATTGGGAGCTGTTCGGATTGGGTTAGACTCGAGGGGGCAGTGTGTTCCCGACACCCACGGGAAATTGGATACCTCCGGCCAGGCTACGGCCGCCCGGAGGGGGTAGAGGGTTGCCTAATAAGTCCCGGGTGCTAGCCTGCAGAGCTAGTAGAAGGTGTGCTAGATCACCAGGCGGCCTCACCGAGGTTTTCAGTAGTCCTTCCTGCGGGGTTGACGCCCGTTAGGGGCGTATCCACTTCCACCCGTCTTGATTTTCGAGTCGATGGGGGTGGGCTCTTTAGACTCCAGATATTGCCCTATGAAAAGAGCCCCGGAGCTTCGGCTCCCGGGTAGAAGGAGGCTCGGGTCCTTGGTCCTACGGGTCCAGGACTAAGGGGAGTAAAACCTCTCGCTTAATATGTCCTTAATCATCACCCGTAGGGGAACGGATCCTCCCCCTTCAGTTGACGTAATGCGGTCACTGCGGACCCCAGCAACTCGTAGTACCTCTGACGTCACCAGAGGATCCTCGGGCTGAACATTCGAGCCCCTCCCGAATGGAAGTTGTTCGGATTGGGTTGGACTCGAGGGGACAGTGATTCCCGATACCTATAGGAGATTGGGTACGTCTGTTTAGACGGGGTTGAGGGAAGCCTCAAGTTCGTGGGTGCTAGCCTGCCGAGCTAATAGTCGGTGTGGTAGATTACCGGGCCACCCGACCGAGGGAATCGGTAGTCTTCCCGGATAGGTTGACGCGCGTAGGGGCGTATCCACTTCCTCCTCTTAGGGAGGGGGGGCTTGTTAGCTTCCGGGTCTTGCCCTAATGTAAAGAGCCCCGGAGTGTGCCAGGCGCCCCTTTGGGGAGAGTTTGGTAGCTCCCGGGTACAGAGAGGCCAATTTCTACCGACCAAGTAGATCCTCTGGTCATAATTGAATTTTCCTTAATCATCAGTTACATTTTAGACTGAAAATAAGAAGCAAGCAAGGCCTCCCAAAGCAAAGTTATAAGCGATTCTCACAATTAACAGAATTAATTAAAAAATCCAGATAAAAGGAGGATGAAAATGAAATAAAAAGTAACAATGTATATAAATCATTTAGTTTCACTGAATAACAAAGACAATTGAGATTTGATCTGTAATCTTTAATGCTGGATCAGTAATACAACAAAGAAATCCACCAAGTCTCTTCAGAAATTTTAAAATAATTCTGTATTTATGTTTAGTTACTTCCAAAAACCCAGTGCATTTTAATTAAAAAGAAGCCCTTCACAAATTGCCGTTTACGAGGAAAATTATTTACATTTTTATCCTTTTCAAAAGCGGCTGCAACAATTTTAATATATTTTGAGAGATTTGCATAACTAATGTAACCTATATTTTGAATATTGCACAAATATAATATTAAATTGTCCTTATTTCAAATGAAGGGCATTTATTTCTGCTTAGCTGGTAAAATTTAGTATAAAAATTAAAATAGATAACTTGTACTATGCACAACTTTTTTTGGAGTTAACCATTTGCGAAATATTCCAAGTTTGAATTTATAATACTTTGTAATTTTTGTAACTCTTATTTCATCATTTATTTCTCTCTTCTTGTCAACTTTCAAAGGCAGCAAATAATAACAAATATTTTAAAAAGTTTTAGTATCCCTTCAGCTTCCTATATATCTTTATTTGTGTAGCGAAATGACTCAGAAACGATTTGTACATAGGTTTAGAAAAATAAGTCTTAAACTTAGTAGTTTGTGGAGGAATGAATAGAAGAAGTCACGAGAAAGTCAACTCGTATGGTATATGTATTTGGCAAAGAATGGGAGCCTAACACAAAACCGAGAAGTCCAACATAAGCCAAAAATAACGGAGTACAGCATCTTCTAATATCTAAAAGATTTCAGGAAGTTCTCTACGCCAAACTGTTGTTTCGGTTAAACATTAGCTTATTCTTATTTATTTTTAAATGTCTCCAATAGGATTGATTAATCTATCATATATTATACTCAAAATTGCTGAAGGAGAGGTGCATATCTTGAAGTGTCTATGGATAGCCTATGAAGACTCAATTTAAGTGTATAATTATGAAGCCACAAGAGATTGAAATACATTACTTCTAAAAATGCAGAGTTAATTTGTGTTCAATAATTATTTTAGTTATTTGCTATTAAAGTTTCCAAAATTGGTGATTTCTAAACACCAAGTTCAACACGTATAGAATGAGCTTATGTTTAAAACTTTCACTGCCAATAAATCTGTGTACCTTTTTCATCCATGATCGAACTCCTTGCTTCTCCACCCTAAAGCACCAGTTCAATTCTTACTCGAATACGCTGGAACTGCTGGTGTAGTTCATGCAGTTCTCCCAGGTTTGTTTTCCCGTCCGTCACATTTAAGTGTCACATTTCAGGTTCAAATTGAACCTCGCCCGTGGACAAGGAGCCGTTGTTGAATCATTTTACATCACTCGGTACCTGGTGTATGCATTAAACTGACGAATACTGAAGGACCCTTATCGTGATCAATAGAACGCAATATCTGGTTCGTGGTACTCCCAACATATCCCACCTGATAGCGTCATCTCCCTCAAGTTTTCAAAGGCCCTCATAACTGGCAAATTCCTGTGATTTCCTCTAAACTTGTTCCAGGAAAGTCTCTTCCTCGAATTCCTTTTCCCGATTAACGTTTCACTTCATTCATCACCAGTGCCCGCCGCCTTTGATGCCACAAATAGTAAGAATTGGCATTAACCCATTATACGAGGGCTGTTCAATAAATAATGATCATAAACTTTACAGTCATAATTTTTCACACTAAAATTTAATATTGTTATATTCTGCTAGCTTAATGTGAAACAAACACGCCGTAGTAGTTTCATTGTTGGTACTCCTGGTTCCCGCCTATGAGAACCAGGCAAGTTCAGACATGTTAATATCGTCTACCGCTGCAATGGAGGTAACACGCGAGGAACAATAGGCGGCTTTGAAATTCTGCTTTCGTCTCAACAAATCTTCAGTTGAAGCCTAAACAATGTTACAGGAGCCTTATCTCCTACAGCACAGCTCGAAGGTGGTTTAAAATGTTTAAAGAGGGAAGACAATCAATTTCAAAGGAAGGTGGACCCGGTGCTTCAGCCACTGCTCCTACGGTAGAACACATCAACACTGCTGCTGCCATTGTGAGAGAGGAACGACGAATCACCCTAAGATCACTTTCTGAAATACTGAACATTTCATTGGGTGCCACCCCACACGTTGGTGACAGAAACATTGCACATGAGACGTGTTTGTGCGCGATGGGTTCCAAGACTGTTGATTCCCGAACAAAAGGACATTCGCATGCAGGTCTGGATGCAGTTAAAGCTGATGTTAGAGGAAGATCCGGAGTTTCTTACAAACGTAATCACTACTTATAAACTTGGCTACATCATTTTGATCCTGAGAGCAAACAGCAAAGCTCAGTGTGCAAATCTCCTTCATCACCAACTCCCCAAAAAAGCAAAAGTGGTTGCTTCTACTGGAAAATTAATGGTCATCTTATTCTTTGATATTCATGGAATGGTTTATCAACATGTTGTACCTGCACACACACCAATAACTGGACAGTACTACACGGATGTCCTAAAAACATTGCAAGTGCATATCAGGTGCAAAAGACCACATTTCCATGAAGCAGGCTGGATGCTTTACCACCTAAATGCACTGCCGCATATGCCAATGTTGTTGCTGAATATCTTGCAAAAGTCAACGTGAAGTGCATCCCTCACCCTCCCGATAGTCCGTATTTAGCCCCATGTGACTTTTTTCTATTCTCTAACTTGAAGAAACGCCTTCGTGAGAGGCATTATCGATCATCAGAAGCAGTGGTGAAGGCTGAGGAGGCAATTTTGAAGGATCTCTCAAAAATGATTTCCAGCATGTCTTTGAAGACTGGCAAAAACCCTGTAACAAGTGCATCGCATTCAGGGGAGACTATTTTGAGAAGGACCATCAAAATTATGAGGATGAGTAAAGATATGTTGTCAAGAAAAGTGTGATCATTCTTTATTGAACAGCCCTCGTAAATAAATTTAACAAGAAATACAATAACGTGTACCGCATTCGTGTCCCAATTATCATGTCTGTTATAAAAATTATAAATACGGAATAGGGCAAACGATAAAGGTTTTCTTTAGATGTAATGTAATGTACCGTGTTTTAAAGCAATTTTCACTAGGACAATCTCTTGAAACTGCACTACAAAATTTTAGAGGTTTTACTCGTAAAGCTTTTGATTTAACGTCGTCAGTATACTATCTCCCTAAGTAGATTTACGGCTTGAAAAGTATCTTGAGTAGATCTTGACGGGGACCCTTCCTCCGCTAGACATATGGATATAGTAACCACCTGGGGCCCGGAAGCTTGTGACACAGTAGGGAGTCCCAGTGAACATCTTTTCCCTTACCTTCTTCAACATGAGGATGTCCTTCCAAAGCTGAAACAATCCTCTAGAGCAGGTTACCCTAGTGGAGCCTCGCCGACATTGCTGGCTTACGGATGGAGTGGCCCCCTGGGTTCAGGAAGCCGATTCCCCTCTTCAATCCTTAGCCATCTCTCCTATGCCCGATTTCACCAACAGATGTTAAAATTGACGTTAACAAATGTAACGTAATAATTGTCAAAGCACTAAAACTAATGTTAAATTTCTTGCATTTCACCAACCTGTTTTCTTAAAATGTTTACAAACCTGTGTTAACGTCAAGAAACTTGTAAATATCACAGGTATAAAAGGCTATGGATGATTTTCTGAACATACTCCGATGCGCTTTTGTTTTCATTTTCGTCTGCACAAATGGCGGATGAACAAAATCATAAATAAAGCCATGAGACAAATTTCTCATCGACGGAGAAGGAATTATTTGAAATGGTGACGAAGTGTAAGGATATCGTGGAAAATAAGAGGACGGATGCAGTGAATGTAAAAGAGAAAGATGTCGCGAGGAAAATATTGGAAACGAATTTAATTCAAATGCATGTGTCACTACTACAAGCACCAAACAACTTGTCAGTATTACGTAAATTTGAAACGAGATGCGAAGAACAAGTGCCTTAAGTTTCAAAACCGGAGGTGAACAATGTATTATCCACATAATTCAGTGAATTATAACATCGCAAAGTTATTAATACTTGAAGCAAAGGTGAGATCGGCATATTCCTTTCGATGCATATTCTAACTCAGTATTACGTAAATTTAAAACGAGGTGCGAAGAAGGACAAGTGACTTGAACTTTTCAAGACGGCAGGTAGACAATGTATTATCCACATAATTCAGTGAATTATAAAATCGCAAAGTTATTAATACTTGAAGCAAAGGTGAGATCGGCATATTCCTTTCGATGCATATTCTAACCCAGTATTACGTAAATTTAAAACGAGGTGCGAAGAAGGACAAGTGACTTGAACTTTTCAAGACGGCAGGTAGACAATGTATTATCCACATAATTCAGTGAATTATAAAATCGCAAGGTTACTAATACTTGAAGCAAAGGCGAGATCAGCATATTCCTTTCGATGTATATTCTAACTCATTATTACGTAAATTTAAAACGAGGTGCGAAGAAGGGCAAGTGACTTGAACGTTTCAAGACGGCAGGTGGACAGTGTATTATCCACATAATTCAGTGAATTATAAAATCGCAAGGTTATTGATACTTGAAGCAAAGGCGAGATCACCATATTCCCTTCGATGCATGTTCTAACCTCTCTTGTACTTCCGCAGTAACCTTCATAGCAACATGTTTCGACAGTCTATACCTCCGTAAAACAATTTTCTTCGGATAGTTTCTCAAAATCATTTCTCCTCATAGGCCGTACTCTATTATGAATGTCATTTAGACGGTCTTAAATATAGCAAATCGAGATCAACAGCTGAGTTCATGCTCGCCATCTTGACTACTTACAATTGTTAAGGACTTAACATAAGAAATTCGGCTTGTTAGTTTAACATGAGATTTAACACGAGTGTTACGCTAACATTTGTTGGTGAAATGCAATTTTTGTTTTAACTATTCCTAAATTCGTGTTAAGCCTTAACATTTGTTGGTGAAATCGTGCACTAGAGGCAAGAAAAGTAACGTAACATCATGGTATACGACCCTCTACATGAGGAATGATAAATGGTGGCTCGCAAATTTTGGTAATAGAGTCGCCTCTTTTCTTGTTTGCATATTTGGCGTATATTTACCCCAACACGTACAACAGACAGCACCCGACGATTCGATAGGTACCTGCATGTCACTCAAAATATTGTTGTGAGGAACCTAAATAAAAATGAAAAAGCATCTGAATAAAATATTCATGTGTGTGCGTATCTGTAAATACAATAACTCAAAAGCATTCTGCTAAAAAGCGAATGTATTCATCTGCAGCATCTTCCAAGAATATAATGCAAAGATTTTGAGAAAATTCTCCCAACCAAAACTACCCTGTGCATTAGAATCGCTTCATTATTTACTTTCCTGTGGGAAAGCCTTTCTCAAACACCCACAACAGGATGTTTACCTCTTCTACTTTACCGCCATTAGAGCGTTAAATACGGAAACGCTAATAGATGCACTCTGCAGAAATTGAGTTTAATTTTCCAAGGTTAGAGTCAGCGCCTGCTAAAGTAGACCTGAATACGTCTGGTACCCAGCTTATTTCTTCCCGTCACATTTAGTCAAATTCCATACTTCCTCCGCCTACTCTAGGCAAAAACGAGAAAATAAAATATCTGGTAGTAGATTCACATGGTAAAAGAGGAAGTATTGTGCTACACCCAATATTTAAATATCGAAGCTTCACTGTAAATGCACATTTTGGAATTCTCTGAATCCAGAAAGATACTCTGAGAAAGTATGTGGATAACATAACTCAAAAACGAAAATTCGATTAAATGCGAGTACTATCCCTAATATTTAATCGAGCGGAATGGCACAGGCGGTTTCGTCTGTGGCCCGCATACGGCAGGCCTGGGTTCGATTCCCGTGGCCGATCTACCTATTCCATAGACTTTTCGAAGGTTTACCCGGGTCGCTAGACGAATGTCGGATAGGTTAATAACATCTCCCGAATTTCCTGTCCCTCCACTTCACATCCATTATCATTTCATATCATCTGTCAATTGGTGGTCTCTTTCAGAGTATAAGTGTCGGCGGGAGTTTCGGCGGTGTCTTTCTCCTCCGATAGGTCGGTTGCCGGTCTCCGAACCGAATTCTGGGACCGTCTTCGAACCACGGTACGGGGGAATGTCCGTAGTCCTAGCCTGCCGTGAGAGATTCCATCTGAGTAAAATGTAGGGACCCTGCCCTCTATACTGTAGTGGCTTCTTGGGACAGCTAAGTGCAGATGATCTACCCAAACTTACGAAGACCCTGACCTCCTTCAACTCAGGAGCGATGGATAACTACGGGGGTCTTTTCATAGGGCAATACCTGATTTCTTAAAAAAAACCACCCCCCCCATCAACAACGTCAAGACGGGATGGAAGTGGATACGCCGCTTATGCGCGTCAACCCCGGAGGAAAGACTACCGAAAACCTCGGTGAGGCCGCCTGGTGATCTAGCACACCTTCTACTAGCTCTGCAGGCTAGTACCCGGGACTTATGAGGCAACCCTCTACCCCTTCCGGGAGACCGAAGCCTGGCAGGAGGTACCCAATTTCCCGTGGGTGTCGGGAACGCACTGCCCTCTCGAGTCCAACCCAATCCGAAAAACTCCCCGACGGAAGGGGCTCGGCAGTTCGGCCCGAGGTGCTCTAGTAACGTCAGAGGGACAGATGTATTATTTTATCTTGACAGGAATCCTGCGCGGTAGGGATGAGTAGCAACTGTGGTGGGGATAGTGCACCTATGGCCACAACGCGTCACACGCGTAAGATTACGAGAGGGGAGGGCGGTGCATAAGGTGTCTAAAAACAAATTTCATTCTCGAAGCCAGTTTTGCAGCTGTTATAAACTATGTTGTAATTCTTACTATGGTAGTAATCTCCACGCTTTTGTTGTATCTTAAATAGTACATAGGCATATGGAACAAAACCCTGTTCTGCTCCAGCAGGCATGATAAAGTACTGTCGGCCTTTCAATATCGCTGCAGAGTCCCTGTAACGTATTTCACTCCAGGCATATGGATTATTTATATAGGTTTCATCCATATAAACTATATAAACTTCACTTCGATATCTCCGAATATTTCGTAAATACTTAAGCCTTTTTGCTCGTATGGTGCGATGTTCGATTAAAATTTGTCTGTCACGCTTAGTGGTTTTTTTTTCTTTTCTTTTCTTCTTCTTTTTTTTCAAATAATGACAGCTTCAAAAGAACTCTTCTTAATGTTCAGACACTGCCTTGGAAGTCAGTAGAATTTTTAGCTTCATAAGCACTATCTTCGGATCACCTCCCCTATGGGAGGCTTCTTGGGACGGCCACCCAGTCTCCTCTGGCCTCATCTTTCCTCCCGGGAATGCCCCACTTGGAGGCATAAGGTACATACAATAGACCAAGACTGGTCGCACTGATGAATCCCCTCCGAAAAAGAAAACCTAATATTAAAGTTTAAGAGTTTCAAAAATAACAATGGAAAAGCGAGAATAGCTGCGGTTTCTCTCAAACTGGAATAAAAATATTACAATAAGATACAATAGTTTGTGACTTACCTGTTTATCTACTTAAGAATATATTATTATTATTTTAACACGTAAGTAAACTTTGTCATAAAGCAGTATATGTTATTGTACTATTTGTATTGATTGATGTCAATAACTTAAGTTTTTACATATTATGGTTAAAAAATCTTATAAATGTCTTCACATAACTTTACTTACTCCGTATTCTATAATATATTTCCACAGAAACTTTTTTTTCTATCGACTTCTCGTTCATCTAGATAAACATTGCTAGAATTTCTTTCTTATTTCCATTAAAGTCCTTCAACCTAAGTTATATCTGACGACAAATGAAGGGGTAAAATGATGTTCAAATAATCCCAGAGTCCATAGAGCTTAGAGTTACCCGACATTCATCTTTCCGGATAAGGAAGAACCGAGGATAAGAACCTATACAGATAACCCACCCTGAATAGAGTCCTCTTGAATATATGACAGACACGCTAGCCCCACACTTCAGAGGCGGGTAGGGCACGCTTTTGTTACATATTTCTTTTCAGGTACAATGGGCTTTTGCAATAATCAAATCCGAGAGCCGAGCCCTATTGACGGCTTTGAAATTGCATTCTCTTTGGATGATCGGGAGGGAAAAGTGTAAGTAATGGTAAAGTCAAGCTACTAATAGCGAATATTTTAGAATTTGTGAACTTCACAAAATGCATTTGACACAAAACTGTGTACTTAATATCTACATTTTTGTGCTGTTAAATTTTGTCCATCTCTTAAGTTCATCATTTATGCAAAATTCAGGTAGCATAAGGAGGACTTCAAGGCTACTTTTAGAACATTAAAGATATACTTTTTATTTTAATATAAATATTACAATGTACTATTTTAATCAAAATATTTAGTCAGTTTTGAGAAATTCGAAAATCTTGAAAAAATCTGGAAAATATTCAAGATAAACCTTAGCTTGTCACAAATACACACACGCTATATATGACAAGCTAAACTTTATCTTGAATATTTTCAAGTGATTTCAAGGGTCTTAAAATATGTATTCGGGTGAAATCTGGTCATAAAAATTGTAGGGTTTAATATATGTTCCCTGCTTACTTTAAATATGTAAAAGAGAACGTAAAAGTTTCAGGTCTTATTAAAACACAATGTAACAAAATAGATTTTTGGTGACATTTACTCACTTCTGGGACATTTTATTTTCTTTCATGCATAATCATCCAAAGGAATTTCTAAGGCTTCAAATACTGTGGAGTTCTTAAAATATTTGACTGTCACTTAAAGCTTCATATTCCCTTTACACTTACAGAAAATTAGCAATAATTTTTAGAAAGTTTACTCGAATATGGGTTCGTAACAATAGATTCTATAAGAATATAGAATCTATTGGAAATGCAACACACTTTTTCTTCTGTGGGTTTCTGAGCCCCACTACACCAGCGGCAATAGACACTGCTATGACATGCAAAATGGAATTGCATCTTTATAATTTAGAACATAGAAGCACGAGTAAAATTTAATGTTTAAGGAGTTAAACTGAAAGTTATGGTATACGCAGATAACACTGGTCAGCAGTGAAAATGTTTCGGACTTAAAAATAGTGAATTTACATGTATTTCCATCTGCTGAATTCAAAATTCACCATAGAAATGATAGATTAGCTCTTGTTTTGAAGATAAAGTGACATTTAATTTTTAGAGTGAAGATTTTAAATTTGGGGGAACTTTTTGGCGGAGTTGGCACACCTGTCAAATAACAAAACACAATCAGAGAGAAATTTTGGAAATTAAGTGATGCAAAAGTTAAGGAAGGCATTTATGTCGGACTACAAATAAGAGAACTTGTAAAGGATCCTGCATTTGTTCAAGTTTTGGAGGGGAAAGAAAAGGAAGCTTGGAAAGCCTTCAAGGGTGTTGTTCATGGATGTTTAGGCAACAAAAGAGATGACAACTACAAGCATTTGGTGACAGTGCTCCTGCAAAAATACCGTAACCTTAAGATCCATTTTCTCCACTCCCACCTAGACTTTTTCCCTCCTAGTTGTGGAGCTGTTAGTGATGAACATGGGGAGAGATTCCATCAGGACATTTCTGTTATGGAACAAAGATATCAGGGCTGTTGGAATGAAGTAATGCTTGCGGATTACTGTTGGTCTTTATATAGGAATTCTGCGGAACTCCATCACAAGAGGCAAGCTAAAAGACGACGAAGTCAATAGGCCACCACATGATTCTCTTCAGACACGACTATCTGCGAATTATTTTTCCAGCAATTTAGATCTCTTAGCATGTAATTACCAGTTTAAAAAATCAAATGCACTTTCATTGTTAGCATGTATGTAATTAAAATGTATCCTTTTCTCTCAATCCGTTGATATGTAATACTTCCACCTTGTGTATATCATAGAAACTAGAGCTAATGAAAGTTTTTCATTGTCATATTTGTTTTCTCAACCCAAAATTAGTAGGAAGTGCCTCATGAAGTGCCCGAAACATTCAAAAATTACTTTTTCTGATACTAATGTCACAAATGAGGATGACCAGCAAATAATGACACTGTTTAAAGAAATTACTATTGAATATGAATGAAAATATAAACTAATAAATTCAAAACTATGGCCTTTTAAAGAATCAACTAGTTAGAACAAAAATAGTGTTAGACAACATAATAGTAAATTTGATTTCACACTTCAAGTGTTTAGGATGTAATGTCTCGCACATCTGATGTAATAGAGAAAATAAATGACTGTTACATTAAAAAGAACATACCAATCGGGACAGCTTAGGCTGTTTCGTCTGTGGTCCGCATTCGGGAGGTCTAGGTTCGATTCCCGGGGTCGACCTACATGATCTATGGGTTTTCTCAGGGAGCTTTCCCGGTCGCTAGGCGAATGTTGGGTGGTTAAATTACATCCTCCAAATTTCGTGTCCCTCCATTTAATCTCCATTATCATTTCACATCATCTTTCATCTGGTGGTCTCTTTCAGGGTAGAAGTGTCGGCGGGTATCCCGACGTTGCATGGCAGGATGATATGCTCTGAGAGAAGCTACTGTCTATCCACCACAAGAAGGCAAGAGACGAGTGAAGGAAAGAGGGTTTTGGACTGTTTATCTGCTCTGTTAGCGGATCTGTATACTAGGAAATGAGACTGCATATGAGTCACCCATGCTGCCAGATCTAATATTTGTTGCAGTAAACTGAAGTGATAAGTATTATGCATGGATGAGTTATGTGACAACACTTGCGTATTCTAAATGAATCTAGCACCCTTGTCATACTGGGAAGGCGAGCATAAACACCCTGGGGACAGCAAATGAGATTACGTCACACATTCCTTTACCTTGCCTTCTTGTGATGGGTAGACAGTACGTCCTCCTCCGGTAGGTCAGATGCCGGACTTTGAAACTGCTGCTGGGCCCGTTTTCGTACCGCAGTAGAGGGACATGTCCGTTGTCGAATGAGGTCTCTAATTAAAAATGTAGTGACCCTGCCCTATGCACTGTCGTGACTCCTCTCACCTTATCCTTTCTCCCAAGGTTGCTCCAATTGGGGGCATAGGTACAATGAATCACGACTGGTCTCCGTAGCGAATCCACTCCGTAGTAGAATTCTAAAAAGAAATTTAAAAAATAAAGCTAGTAAAGACTCCATAGTAAAATTGTACAAATCTTTGGCAGTACTAAATCAATGTTTCAGAAACATGGACTTAAACAAAAAGAAATCGTACTAGAATACAGACCGAGAGCAATAGCTCGGTATAACAAAAGGTAAAACACGCGGTCAGGATATCAGGAAAGAATCAAAATCATATTATTGCTAACAATAGAAATTAGTGGGAAAAATAAGTTCAAATGATTAATAATAGCAGAATACCAAATATAGCTATAAACAATAAACCCAAAAGTACAATAAAACCAAGGAAGACCGAACAAAAGATGAAAAGACCAAATTGGGGCCGGAACGGATTGAAATTTACAAAACCGTGGTGGAAGAAGAAAAAACAATTGTGGTTTGATTGCAGCCAACATGTCACACAAGAGCAGTCAGAACTTCTACTGCTATTGCTTTCACTCTTGGTATCCCAAACTATTAATCAACTCAAAGACACAGAGCTAGTGTTTTGAGAGTATCTTGTCTAATTTTGCTCTGCAGGGTGACCGCTGCGGAACGATACTTAGAATGTCGTAATCATTCTGACCTCCCATTGGCACAATTATATGCAAATGTTGTGCGCGTACATTGCCACATCCTCTAAGTAACAGGGAAATGCCTGCAGTGACCTTTATGAACCTCAAACGCTATTCAGACTGAATAAGTAAAATGAATCCTGAAAAAAGGTCTGTCTTGAATTCCTACAACTTCCTCTTCTCAATTTACTCCTATTTTTAGAGTTAAATCTTCATTATCTATACACAAATTATGCTGTGCTCTTGTGTTGTCATATTTTCGGCCGATGTGTGAATGTCTTTTAAATTAAATTTTCTTTGCATGAACATGGAAAAAAGGAGTAGGTTTTTGCAACTGAAGAAAATAATAAGGAATATCTTCGAACGCTACAAAAAATATATATTTAATATGAATTATCCACTTTAAGGAGGTTATGTTTTTTGTGTACTTAAGTTTACCTAAAGTTTACCAATTAAGTCTTCAGAATGAAAAGACTACAGAGGACATTCACAGAAAATTGAAGACATAAATGTTGTTATGTCCATGCTCAAACTTACAGAGTTCCAGTCAAAATCGTAATAGCCGTGTAATTTGTGGGGAAGGAGGTTCCTGAACATAATTATAGCAGATGAATCAAATGAAATTAAAATTTGGTTTTCATTTATGGATACTCTGTAATCGCTGCGGTTCTTAGCATCCCATTCTATATTCAGACTCCTAATTTTGCTCAAATGTCTCTTTATCAGCGCTGAGGTTCTTTTATATGCTGCGAATCTATGTTACGAGACCACTGGGTTTACTTCCCTTTGTGATGCTTATTTCATTTTTTTTTTTTTTTGTTAAATTTTAAGGATTTATTTTGAATTGTTCTGGAAAAAGTAATTTTTACCAAATAGAAAATGTAAAATTGGGTAGGCCACGGAAGAAACAATGCAAGTTAAATGTTACATAATATCGTTGTTATTGATAATTGCAAGAATGCAATTACGTAATGTGTTGACGTGGATCAATAAAAGAGATGCAATTTATTTCTTATGTAAACAGAGTGCAGAGAACCCAAAATAATCAGATCTTGGCGCCTTTCTGTAAACAACGGTCTTGTGAGAAGACGTGTTTTTGTGTTGCTCTGTGATTGTGCAGAAAACGTTTAGTTGTGATTGCATTTGTGCTGCACTAGTAGTGTGTGCCAGAGATATAAAGTTCATCGATGATGATGATGATGATGATGATGATGATGATGATGATGATGATGATGATGATGATGATGATGATGATGATGATGATGATGATGATGATGATGATGATGATGATGATGATGATGATGATGATGATGATGATGATATATAAGGACGCTCAACTACGGCGGTCA
Organism: Mantis religiosa; assembly: GCA_030765055.1. Taxonomy (NCBI): domain Eukaryota; kingdom Metazoa; phylum Arthropoda; class Insecta; order Mantodea; family Mantidae; genus Mantis; species Mantis religiosa. The sequence continues at coordinate 58,092,638 of CM060958.1, read as the reverse complement.
TCAGCGCCCTTTAAAAAACGAATCATGGCAAAAGCCAGATATAAAACTTTCTAAAAACTATACAAGTGTAACAAAACCTATTAAAAATACACGTACATAAAAGACATCAATCAAAACCTACTAAAATTTTCGTTCACTAAATCCTAAACTCTAAACTAGAAAAGAATCTAAAATCCTACTCCACGGGTCTCCACGCACGGCCTACACGTGGGTATGTTGACCGTCTCCCTCAACCACGAAGAGGAGCCCACACGAGGGAGACTGTTGGCTCGGGACCCCGGGTGCGCCAAACCCGTACCTACCGAAGTAGGCCCCTGGGGGGATAAAGTTCATCGGTGCAACAACCATTGTTTATGAAAGGACAGCATCTGTATTATTTAAAATTGTAGCAGAATTTACTAATTGTTTTGCGGAATAAACCCCCAATATTTAAAAGTGAAGAATTGTTGTTTATTCTCCAACAATTGAAGTATCAAATTCCTTTGTTCCAACACTGCGCCCAGAGATAAGACTCATTGCTCCAGAGTTCCGAAGATCTACAAAATTTACACTGGATTGACACTAAAGGTGAGAAACTAATCAGAATCTTCCATCTTTCCCTTTGTGACAAACATACAGTTGCACCTTCCGAAGGAAGCTATATTAGAGAAATTTTACACCCGAAAAAAGCTCATTGTCCAACAAGGTGTGTTATTTTTTGTGCTCTTCGTTTACTAATCATGCTCCTACAAAAAAAGAACTATTTTCTAAAAACACTCCTTTCAGATCCAGAGCTCCTTAAACCATGCACTTCTATTGAACTCATGATATCGACTTTTGAATGGAATGCAGTGCCATCTCCATCTACTCTCTACCTACTTAATAAGTACTGTTCTATTTCTAATGGATCTTTTTAAAAATATATACGTAATTTTATTTAAAGGTACGTAAAAAACTTTACTTCCATTAAAGTTTGATATCACAGAGGTACTAATAATCTGGTTATGAGCTTTGTCGAAGTTCAACAATATGTGCAATATTTTTTCTCTATATTTATTTACGTCACTAGCGAGCGGTCTGTTAGGAGGTATTTCGTGCATTGTGCTAAACCACTGTACCTCTACTGCTGTGAGGGGCTGGTGCATGTCGACTCGTGTACGTAAAGACCTAACTGCAAGGCAAATAAATTGCTGCTGCTACACAAGCCGGACAGATGGCAGTAGTGTGTCATCAGGTGTACCTACATAGTTGCTATTATAGCTGTTCTCATTTTTACTAGGAATGGGTCCTCGATACTTGCGATACATCGATAATCACGATATTTGCGTGGTATCGACATGGAATGACACTTCAGAAAATTCGCTCAATACTTTTCGATACTTCGGTCGTCATTCTGCAATTTTTATTTTATTTTAAAGTCACAAAATATTGTATAGATAGAGTCAACCTGAACAATTCAATGCAACGGCCGGGATTTAAACCACGCATCTCCTGGTTTTCATCCAGTCGCTCTTACCTATCGAGCTACCATGGCCATGTGGTGTCCTGACAAATTCTCCAATTGACTTAAGTATTTCCCCGGTAAACCACTAGGGGCTCTCACATCCGAGATACACCGTTTCTGGCGACTTATGCCCGATTTCACCAACAGATGTTAAATTCGACGTTAACAAATGTAACGTAACAATTGTCACAGCGCTAAAACTAATGTTAAATTTCTTGCATTTCTCCAACCTGTTTTCTTAAAATGTTAACAAACCTGTGTTAATGCTAAGAAACTTGTACACATCACAGTTATAGAAGGCTATGGATGATTTTCTGAACGTACTCCGATGCGTTTTTGTTTTCATTGTCGTCTGCACAAATGGCGGATGAACAAAATCATAAATAAAGCCGCGAGAAAAATTTCTCATCGACGGAGAAAGAATTGTTGATTGAAATGGTGACGAAATGTAAGGATATCGTGGAAAATAAGAGGACAGATGCAGTGAATGTAAAAGAGAAAGATGTCGCGGGGAAAACATTGGAAACGAATGTAATTCAAATGCATGTGTCACTACTACAAGCACCAAACAACTTGTCAGTATTACGTAAATTTAAAACGAGGTGCGAAGAACAAGTGCCTTAAATGTTTCAAGACGGTAGGTGAAGAATGTATTATCCATATAATTCAGTGAATTATAAAATCGCAAAGTTATTAATACTTGAAGCAAAGGCGAGATAGCCATATTCCTTTCGATGCATGTTCTAACCTCTCTTGTATTTCCGCAGTAACCTTCATAGCAACATGTTTCGACAGTCTATACCTCCGTAGAACAGTTTTCTTCGGATAGTTCCTCAAAATCATTTCTCCTCATAGGTCGTACTCTACTATGAATGCCATTTAGACGATCTTAAATATAGCAAATCGACATCAACAGCTGAGTTCATGCTCGCCATCTTGACTATTTACAGTTGTTAAGGACTTAACATTAGAAATTCGGACTGTTAGTTTAACATGAGATTTAACACTTGTGTTACGCTAACACTTGTTGGTGAAATGCAATTTTTGTTTTAACTATTGCTAAACTCGTGTTAAGTCTTAACATTTGTTGGTGAAATCGGGCATTACTGTTGTAAATACTTAAACCCCAGGCTTCACCATTAAACTCTTATTATTTAAGTTAATTGGTGGAAATTAATCATTTCTTCACACTAGCCTTGTACAGGTCAAGGTTTTGGATTGACAGTATCAACCTGAACAATTCAATACCTTGGCCGGGATTTGAACCATGGATCTCCTAGTTTCCGTCCAGTCGCTCTTACCCATTGAGCTACCATCGCCAACGTGCCGTCCTGACATTAAATTCTCCAATTGACTCGTATAAGCTAGTGTGAAGGAATGATTAATTTCCACCAATTAACTTACATAATAAGAGTTTATTGGTGAAGTCTACAATAGTAAGCTGCCACAAACGGTGTATCTCGAATACCTGAGCCCCTAGTGGTTTACCGGGAACGTATATGAGTCAGTTGGAGAATTTAATGTCATGACGGCAAGTTGGCGGTGGTGGCTCAATGGATAAGAGCGACTGGACGGAAACCAGGAGATACGTGGTTCAAATCCCGGCCGTGGCATTGAATTTTTCAGGTTGACTATCTATACAAAACTTTAGCCTATACATGGCTAGTGTAAAAACTGTTTAGCACAGCAGGACTCATACGTGACAAAAAAAGAAGCAGACTTGACTCCAAAAGAGTGAGAGTGCTAGTACCCATCCCTCGTTTTTACTACTATTTTAGACTTTCGTTATAACTTCCGTTTTTGGTATTAGATATCCAATGAGATATTTGCTTTGGTAATTGAGGGAAACAGAAAAGGCCCCATTTAGATTATTTGACTCTAGGAATTTGAATCGAGACTATGCGAGCAACGTTACCGTCTGAGCCAATACGTATGCATGATGCCTATCGCGTGCTCTCTCAAGAATTATTACGAAATTATCTCATTTCTTTCACATCTTGATAGATATTTTGACAGGGACGAAACGTCGGCAGCAAACAAAGAACGAGCTCTCCCAAATTTTTTGCTGTCGATGATGACTTGAGGGTAGAAACGGAGGGTACTTGTTAGATGAGGGAGAAGCGTTTGTCACTGTTATGGCTGCTGTCAACCCCAGGTCTTGACATTCATCTGCCAAATTCTCCATTAACCTCCGGTGATACAATTACGTTGCAGGCGGGGTGGGACACTTCTAACCCCTGGCCCGAGATGACTCACCCTTAGGTGTTCAGGGACCCCAACTTTCCCTTCGTGCTTCTCAGGGGAAACATAATAACCTGCAGCAAAACTGCAGTCAGGGAAACCAAACGAAATACTCTGTGTACATACATAAAGGAAGGGTGATGAGAGGCAAAAATATTACTTGCCAGATCCCAAACTTGTTACTTTATCTACTACGTATAGTAAGAAGGTGAAGTATTGCACTCCACCCAAAAATTGTATATCGAGATTTCAACAGAAATGCATTTTTGGAGAAACCCTGGAACTGGAAAAAAAAATGCTTTTACATAACAGTACGTGTGTGAACATGTACTTCTTTTCCAACACGGTTTAAGTCATTTAGCCTGTTCCGGCTCCAAAGTCTTGCTCCTTCCATCCTTTCCTCGGTCTTTCATCCTTGTTGTTTTTAATTGTATACTATCTTAGGAATTGTATTTTCTTCCATTTTATTTAGATGCTGCTTTCAGCTGGTTCTGTATTCCTATTATTGTTTTATGTTCGACAATGCCAAAATTTAATATTTATACGACTGGTAGCACTACTTTAATGAGCCTCATTAAAGAACACCTGTTCATTAAAGTATTTAGCACAGCAGGAATCATACGTGACAAAAATATTCTCTCCATCTTGTTTGACCCCACATATCGGACAGTGACCCTGCAGTACACTACCCTTTAGACCTCTCAGTTTCCAAACCCCTAATCTGTACCCTGTTATGGCTTCTTTTTTCTTTTTATTGCAGATAAAGGGAGAAAAATATTGATTAGGGAGAAGTGGCTGAGAAATAAAAGTATTGTAACCATAAAGAAAATGTTTTCTGGTCAGAGTCAGATTAGACAATTAGGAGAATTTCTATGGAAGGTGAGATCCAAATGGAAATGGTCAATTGACAGATGTTATGGGTAAGAGTCGACAATGTAAATTTTAGATCATAAGAGGTATGAGATAAAAATGTTGTGAAGGATTGGTAGCATTTAGACGTCTAGTGGATAAGTGACTAGGGTCAATTCCAGTAGATGCAATCTATGCAATAGCTTAGCACTAAATAAATAAATAAAATTAAAATGAATAAATAAAATCATTTCACCCATTCCATTCCTCGTCCGATATGACTTAACGTAGAAGGACGTAAATTACACCAAAAAAAAAATCGCTAGACGATATCCCCCTTGCATCTTGCAAATTACCAGTAAGATAATATCTACAAAATATTTATATTGATTAATATGAAGTAGATAGAGTAATAAACTGTTTCTAAGAACATTTTGTACAACAATAGAGGAAGTTTTCACTTACCACATATACGGTAGCTGGAAAATGTATAGCATTACATCAATAAATTACATATCGAGATTTCATGGAAGTACTTGTTTTGAAGCCCTGTGTGTTATTTATCCTAACGTTTCGTTTTTCAGTTTTGATGTTTACAGATACACATAGACCTTTTTTTCCAAAAATCAAATGTGTTTTATTCACACCAGTGGCGTTTGCTGAATAACTTTCAAAGAAACACGATATGAAACATAGAAATTATAAACATTATACACAAATAACCCCGATCTTTGCTCTCCCGGGCATAAAACACGGCCAGAGTGGCAGCACATAACAACATTAAAGTTTAAATTTAAATTTACACACAAAGTTCTCCACTCTTGTTTTTCAAATTGAGAGAAGGTTTCCCTTTTTAACTCTAATTTATCGCTAAATGAGTTTCAAAAGGTTTATTTGAAACCGCTTAATATTGCATAACTCTCAGAATCACCCATATATGGAATATTAGGGCGCAAAATTCTCTCAACGAACACGTCTCGTCCCTTGAATGTAATAATTATACCTGGAGCGAAATTTCTCCGTATCTCTCAGTTTGCTGTTATGACGTCACTCAGGCGTTATTGCCAGGGAACCTCACCGTTTCTCCCAGGCCGTTCCAAGAATTAATACTCAATAACCCGCAGAGCTCGCCATTCAGTTTAGTAAATACTTCTTTCAAGGGTTTCTCTGTAACCTACAGTTCAACGGTTATTGTTCATTCATCAGCTATTTAAATAGTGTTTTTATAATTATTGATGAGTACTATTCATTCAATTATTCTGCAACACATGCACCGTATTCATCGCATTCATGAAGAATACGCCAATATTTACAGAAATATACGCCCACTCTTGTGACAACCTGCTTATATCTGCCTCATGTCAATCCAGATGAGGGTTAATTTGGGGCGGTCGGGGTATTCTAGAACACTGAGGTACCAATGAAAAAAGTTGTTCACATTCACTCTTGTAACAATCTTCTTAGAAAAAATGTATTCTTATATATGCCTTATGTCAATCCAGATAAAGGTTAATTTGGGGAGACCGAGGTATTCTCAAACACTGAGGTACCAATGAAAGAAAACCTTCCACAGCCACTCAAGTACCACTTACCTGTTACTAGTGACAGTTCATTGTGAAAGCTGAAATGTATGTTCAGGCTGTTTCTTCTGTAAGCACTTAGTAACTTATACGAGGACTGTTCAGTAAATAATGATCACAACTTTTTTTTTGACAATGTACCTTTACTCATTCTCATAATTTTGATGGTCCTTCTCAAAACAGTCTCCCCTGAATGCGATGCACTTCTCCCAGCGTTTCCGCCAGTCTTCAAAGACATGCTGGAAATCATTTTTGAGAGATCCTTCAAAATCGCCTCCGCAGCCTTCACCACTACTTCTTTTGATGGATAATGCCTCCCACGAAGGTGTTTCTTCAAGTTAGAGAATACCAAAAAGTCACATGGGGCTAAATCTGGACTATAGGAAGGGTGAGGCATGCACTTCACGTTGATTTCTGCAAGATATTCAGCAACAACATTGACAATATGAGGCCGCACATTATCGCGGTGCAGCATCCAGCCTGCTTCATGGAAATGAGGTCTTTTGCGCCTGATATGGTCTTGCAATGTTTCCAGGACATCCCTGTAGTATTGTCCAGTTACTGATGTGTGTGCAGGTACAACATGCTGATAAACCATTCCATGAATATCAAAGAATGAGATTACAATAACTTTTCCAGTAGAAGCAAACACTTTTGCTGTTTTGGGGGTTGATGATGAAGGAGATTTCCACACTGAGCTTTGCTGTTTGCTCTCAGGATCAAAATGATGTAGCCAAGTTTCATCAGCAGTGATTATATTTGAAAGAAACTCCGGATCTTCCTTTAACATCAACTTTAACTGCATGTTACCTCCATTGCATGGTAGGCGATACTGAACAAGTCTGAACTTGCCTGGTTCTCACAGGCGAGGGCCAGGAGTACCAACAATGAAACTACTACGGCGTCTTTGCTTCATATAAAGCTAACAGAATGTAATAAGTTTAAATTTTAGTGCGAGAAATTATGACCGTAAAAAATTATGATCATTCTTTATTGAACAGCCCTCGAAAATTCACGTTAAGGTAATGTATCACTAAAATTTGGAAAATATGCACTACGTAATTTTTGTTTAGTTTGGAACTGTTATTAAATACAATAATAGTTATATTTCTGTCATGTTCATTTTTATTTAAATATGAACGTTTATCGTATAAATTAACTATTCTAATAAAAATGATATCCATGCAAGACATTTTGAAAATGATTTAATTAAAAAATTCAAGTTTTACGTGAAGACGTATACAAAAACATATATTATAACCAGAGCTAGTAAGTTCGTACCGATTTCCTTGAGCAGTGTAAGAGCGACCACGCATGGCTATACAACGCAGCGCTACTAGCAAGGGCAAGGTTCATCGTAGAATGCAACTCATTACTGCAAAACAGGTGTAACTGCATGACACAGAGCACTTTGGTAGGAAGGAAGACATTCGAATAACATCTTTGTTGTGCTTCAAAGATGAGCAACTAAATTTGGTGTACAGCATTGTATGTTTTCTAGAAGTGTACTTATTCATGTCCTTATTTACTTCATTATTTACATTTATATTTCATTGGGATGCTTCAAAATATATGGAAAAAGAGAAGCCAGATTGAGAAATTAAATTAGCTGAAATCATTAAAAAATTTGCAACGTATTATCAATCAACTAAATCTTGTTTTACGGGACATAGAAAAAGTTTTTCATTTGAAGGGCTTCAGAATTACATTATTGTTTTTAGTAATACGGCCGTAGATGAGTAAATATGTAGTAAAATTCCTGCTTTGGTAATTTGTTTAGTAAGAGTCCTCAGATATTTAATAAATTAATTTTATTATTTGGATATTATTTTACATTCGATCAGGAAATTTTACAATACGCGTTATAATTGCTTGGGTGTTGTCACAATGTGCCTATTTAAATAAAGAGATCAGCCAGAGACAAATCCATATGTACTATATAAGAATTTGTATGCTGTACATAATCTAAATAGATGTGCATTTACGAATGTCTCATAAGTCACTTTTTTCTCTGGGCAACCGGTTTCAATGCCTCTCCGCAGTGCGTTTCTTATCTATGACTTGTTTGGATGCCAGGAGAGAGTCGGTCGCAACCTGTATAGAGAACGGCGAGCGGTACGAACTTCCTAGCCCTGATAATATATTTTTATATTGCTCCCTAGTAATTTAAAAAAAAAAGAGATTCATTTTTGTACTCTACAAAATTCATGATATTTCACAAGTTAATGATAAGATTTATTTTAAAAGAATATACCTATACATATACCTATACCTATGCACGCCTTGGTAGCGTGCCTCACGTTCAAGAGGTCCCGAGTTCGAATCTCGGTCAAGCTGAGTTACCTGGATAAGGTTTTTCCGGGGTTTTCCCTTATCCTGAAAGACGAATGTCGGGTAACTCTGAGCTCGAAGGACCCTGGGCTCATTTGAGCATCATTTCACCTATTCCATTCATCGTCCGATATGACAACGTTGGAGGACGTAAATTTAAAAAAATCATACCTATACCACCGCCAGTAATAATAACAATTACAATAATAATAACAATAACAATCAACCTTTTAGAGCAGCTGCAAAAATGTTTAAACTAAAGGTATAAAAATTTGAATATTGTGTAATATTTTTTGTGAGGATGTGTGAGAAAACAAGATTTAAAGTTGGCCCTGCCCATATATAACTTCAAATAATGAGTAGCTTAAATGTTCAAGGTATGTTTTGTTAGAATGCATATTATTTTATTCTTAATATTTCTTTTTTCAGTTGCTGGATAAAGTTCACAGATACCGTACCTTAAAATCAGAACCTTACAAAGAGACTATCAGTGCTCATACTATACTCGTTTGAGAGTTTGATGGCATCATCTCTGTTCTATGTGGGGCTTGTGGGGAATATAGCTGGAAGTACCCAAATATGAGTCTAGAATAAGTAGGAACATATGGGCATAGTAACACAGCATTGTACAGGAGAGATTGTTTACCCCTGCGGGCAGCCTCAGCACATGGCATACGAAAGGAGCGCCGGCATAGAGCTCACGAGGGATGTCCAACAGCTACTTGCAAGTGGTCGCATGCAGTATTTTTCAGGCTTCAGTTTAGGGCGTTGTGGTTCTACTCCACAGCAGATTTTTTATGCACAGGCCCCACATAGAGGAAAGATGATGTCATCAAACTCTCAACAAATACAGGTATGAACATTGTGATAGTACCCTTGCTAGCTTTGCTTTGTAAAACAACTCCCACTAAAATGAGCGGTCATTCAACAATTCTCAACATATCTGGTGGGTCTTATCAGTAATTGTGTGAACTATGGATCTGAAAACACTGACACGGCCGGAAAAAGGCGAATGATTTGATCGCACTGGACTTTCATTTGTCTTTGATTTATCCTGCAGTATCCCTCCCACAGAGCCGATTTCATCTTTGATTAACTGGAATTACCGGTCTCTCAATAGCATCTGAATAAAGTAATACGAGAAAATCGAAGCGGTATTCAGAACCGCCAACGACAAATTCCATGAAAATAACATTTTAGGAAATGGAGAGTTTAATGGGATAGAGGTATATGACCTCTTGAGTTGATATCTGTTCACAGCGGGACAAATTCCAAGATATGCTCAAAGCTCAGCCGGTACGTTGTGGATGCTGGTTAACTGATTTTCCAACAAGATATACCTGCCATATCGAAGGAGTGGTTTATATTCAAATGAATTACCACGGTTCGCTCGATGACTAGTTTCTGTGCTTCCCATCGAGAAATAATCGGTAAAACGGTAGACTACGGAGGGGGGCATTGCGACCTTCAAACAGATATACTACGGCTAACACCCCCAAGAGGAAGAGGCGGTAAGGAAATCGAAGGAGAACATAGGGTCACTTGCAGGTATACCATCAGGTGTGGAAATGTTTTTTCAACTCCACCTCCAGGACGCACTACGCAGCCACCAACTCACAACTCTGATGTTGACCAGCGTCGTTGTCCCCCCACGGGAGTACAGTGACCACATTACGCCGCTCAGCGTCTAGAGCAATGCCTACCCATTTATGTAACACGAGTCTCAGCTTCACGATGTTACACCAATTATGAAGCAATATGTCTGCCTCAACGATGACCAGTAACAGACAAAGTTGCAGTGGTGATCTAGCTTTAATCTTGAGCTGTCTTATCTCAGGGTATGCGTGTGTGTATAAATAAAAGTAAGGATGACATCGGAGACTAAGTTTGAAACGTTTAATGACTTTTCAAGTATTTACTTAAATCGAGTATTTGCCGACCACTGGAAACTAATCTAACATCCGGAGTTTACTAAAGTATTTGAATCGTATACTACGCGATAACATGTGGTTCTATCACTGAGGCAAGAAACGACGTCTTGTTCAGCTACGTCTTGCTCCATCGCCAATCAGTCCAGAAGTGTCCAAGATTCTGCCTAAAGTGACTTGCACAGCTACCAAAATTCTCCTAATAACCTCTCCTAAAAACAACAAGGATCCCTTATTGGCCCCGACTACTAGCTTCTAATGCGATGTTGCCACTTCACTTCTCTATTACTGAAATTTGCTGCTTTCCATCCTAAAATCTCTCTAGAAATTTCTAAGAAATCCTCTCACATATTCCACGAATTCTAAGCTAGAGTGGCATACCTAATCTGACATCTTTGTACAACTTAACCCTTCTCGCTAACGTAACCTACCAAACGACTTCTGCAAATTGGTTGGAAACTAGTCCTCTTAATGACATCTTATCCCAAGCCAAACTTTACTCATAATTAACTGCCAAACCTAAAATCCTCTAACAAATTCACAAATTATCCATGTTTAATTTTATTATAACTATTGATTTATTCGACTGATCCATAATTTATGTATCAGTTATTAAACTAAAGAAGGTACGAACAAATATAGATCTCTTTGCACCGTATTTAGCGATTGCTTTTATTTTCTTCTATAAAATGGAAATATAACTATATGCTAAAATACTCCCATAAAATTAGGATACAATACAATATGTTACTTTGTGTACCACATACTGGACTAGACTACGTACGGATGGTGTTCGGCACGGAGTTCCAAACTTGGTCTACTGTACCTATGATCCTAAGTGGGACATCCCCGGGAGGAAGAATGAGGCGAGAGGAGACAGAGGGCGGCCGTCCTAAGGAGCCACGACAGTGCATAGGGCGGGATCCCTACACTCCACCAGTTGGGAACTCACCGGCAGGCCAGTAAAACGGGCATCCTACCCTACTGTGGTCCAGAAAGGGCTCCAATAAACCCGGTTCGGAGACCGGAGACAGTTCTACACGGAGGAGGAAGTTTTGCCAAGAGAGTATCATCATGCCATGCAACTCCGGGACACCTGCCGACACTTCTACCCTGAAAATGATCATCAGAAGAGAGAATGTGAAATTATAATGGGAGAAAAAATATGGGGGGATGTAATTAACCTACCCAGCATTCACCAGCAAACCTCCGAAACCTCTGAAAAAAAAAACCTATCGGTCAGGTAGGCCGGCCACAGGAATCAAACCCGGACCTCCCGAATGCCGGCTACAGATGGAACCGCCTGTTTACAACATCCCGAAAAACGCTTTATCCGGATAACTTACCCTGACGGAGGTTCGAACTCAGAAGTTGTTGCATGAGAGACAGTCATACTAGCTCCTATCTATGAATGCATATTGTTGCGAGGCATTGTTGTGGCGAGCGCTGTGGGCCCGTGCGAAAGAGACAGAGTTACGCGCGGGGAGGAAATTAAGAGACGGATAGAGCGGCCAGCTCGTGGGCGTGGAGTGGGACGCTTGACGAGAGAGAGAGCAACAAAGGGAGAAAGAGACAGAGATAGTTCCATGTGTTCTCACTACGCCACAAAGAATCGTGTGACTTCGGTAACTTTCGAGAAATTTCGGTAGCTTTCGAGAAACAGCGGCCCGGATATAAATGCCGCCTTGTGGACGGAGGTGATTTGTGCCGAGGGTGAATTCTTTTGTTTGTTTATGTGTGGTGAAGCAACCTGAGGCTATTGTGTGTATGACACGTCATTTTCAAAGCCTGTAAAGGTTGATCAAAGTATATTTCTACTGAAATAAAGAGCATTTTGAAGTCTGCAAACTAGACTTTTGATTTTACAAACCCAAAAAGTCACAATATTAATAACAAATCATATTTTATTAGACAAATAATGTCCCCCAAATCCCGGTGTTTAAGTATGGCCGAAAGCATAATATTTACTTCTGCATAAACGTATTAGATTAAGAGAAAAGTTGACTGGATTATAACTAGTTTAACATTGCAAAGATAGAGGCATCAGGAGGGCCTTACCCTAGTTTTATAGATGTATTTTCAAATCGACCATGTTACTAGGTGCGGTCATTCTGCACTGTATGACGTATCTGCAGCAATGTGCTAAAGTAATAAAACAAGCCCAGGAATATCGGCTATCCTGTCTTTTATGGCTCAACATATTGCACGTCTGCCAGAAAAATTAGGAACTGCTTGCTGACTCACCACCCTTACGAGCACTTTCAGTTTTACTTTCTCTATCCGTGTAGTTTTATTCGCGACTATTTCTCCTTCAGAAAAACAAGAGCAAACTTGCATGGAATGTATCCATCAAAAGGAAATGCAACAAAATTGGCAGGCAACAGATTTTATAATGATTATATTGAACTTGAGTACTTAAATATAAATAAGTATTTCCACAGAATTGTAGCAAATAAATTTGAGCAGGGTAGAGCCAGGTAGAGCAATAAGTTCCACGTTGGGGCGACAGTTTGATGCAACTTAGGGTTACCGATCAAAGGGTTGCGTGCATATGTAAGGGAGTAAGGATGGTTCTAATGACACTGGAATGTAAGTTTCGGACTAGTTTAATGACTGTTTCTTTTTATCATCACATCAAACTCGAAGTTGCCGACCAAGGGTTACTGTTTAGAGTTACCATATATAAAATGTTTATTACTCGATAACACTTAATTCGTTATTTACGTAGGAACCGACAGATACCTTTTCTCTCATCTCTTCTGGTCTACCTTCGCCCAAGACAGAAGCAGATGACCGTCTTAATTGGATGCCAGCCACGGTCTGTTCACTGGGCACTGCAGCTACGTGTGTGTGGCGTTCACCTCTGGAAGCCCTGTCTTCATTTACACCAAATTTCCCTTTGTGACTAGTTTGTCCATTGTGATTATTAGACTCTGTCATCCCATTATTAAGGGTCCGAACAATTTCTTTGCAAACGGAGTCAAGTGTTACCCATTTAGAATTCTTGTTAAGAAAACCTCTTTCTACCATATCTTTTGTTAAACGACTCAACCACCTGTCTGCACGTGTTGTAACAGATACACTATTTTTTCAAATCGATTACGATTCTCATTGCATCCCTTAATTTCGGTATCAGAATACGTCACAATGTGGTAATTCTGTTGTAAAGATAACTGACACCAGAATCAGAGGCCTTAATACGAGCCTCTCATAATAGAAATTGAAGATTACTATAACACTTAAAAGAGTCCTGCACCGTGGTGTAGTGGCTAGGATGTTGTGCTTTGTTCCATACCATGGAATGCTTCCGAGTTCCCACCATTGGGAATCGCGGATATTAAACCCCGGGTATAGGACCGGTAACCACTCAGATCTGCGGAAATTGAGAAGCTACGATAGGAGCGAACCCTGATATAGAAAGTCAACTTTCTGGCTGTGGGCACCTGATTGCTGGCCACATCCTCCCTATTGGTTGTATGATCTAACTTGCATACCCTCCTTGGTTGTGCAGAGCGTCTCGCGTAGAATATACTCTAATCAAACAAAAATCAACACCACATTTCTAATAAACATACCTAAAAATAATTAAAATTTCAAAATTATAATTAAAAATTTAATTTTTCCTAATCCGTCACTTTCAAAATTTTATAAATTTAATTTAATTTTTTTAACAAAAGTTTCAAACATACTTAAAATATTTTAAACAAAAATATAATATTACTGGTTTCCAGTAACACACAACTGGTACTCCAGTTATTAACTTAACTATATTTTAAAATTCCCCATAGGAAAATATTGCCGCCGGTAGCCGGCGGCCACCATTGGTACTGGTATCCAGTACTGCTATTTAACCAAACAAAAATATCCTAACCACACAAAGCTATCAATTACAGACTGATTAATTACCAACCATAAATTTTGAAAATGAGCAATTATTAATTTACCTACTTTCAAAAATTAATAAAATATTCTTACAATTCATTATAATTTAAAAGAACAAAAATATTATTAACAGAATTATATAACATTTTAAAATTATTATTTACAATCATGAATATAAACATTTATAACTTAATATATATAACTTCCTGAAATATTATTTATAAAATTGATATCACAATTAAAATTTAAAACCAAGAAAAATTTTAATACACAAAATTAATTTCCACTTCCAATTAAAACATAAATTTTACTAAAAATATTTTTAAAAACGAAAATTTAAAAATATAGTTTATTATTAACCAAATATTAAACTTATTTAAAATTTAAATTTTTATTATTTAATTTAATAATACAAATATTATGACTGTCACTTTTTATATATAAACAATTTTAATATTAAAATCAGATAATTATATTTAAAATATTTACACTTATCAATTTCTATTTAAAATTTTCAAACATAAATATATACCTATATAACTTCAAATTTCAAAAAAATTATTTGTTTTTCAAAAATAATAGTCATAAAATTATTTCATAAATAATTAATTTAAAAAAATTATATCAAGATCATGCAACTTCTCGTTCAAAAGAAATTGAAACTCTAATATCTAAACAAATAAATACAGAAAATACAAATTTTTAAATTTTCCCTACATTTTACCACTTCAATCATTATCACTCTCAATTTAATAAAGGATCTTTAATAAAATTTTCCCTGCATTTTAACACTTTATTCACTATCACTAACAAATTTATTAATAAAGAATATTTTAATAAACTTTTCTCTACATTATAACACTTTATTCACCTTCACTAATAATTGTATCAATCTATTTATAAAACAAATAAATAAAAAAAACGCACATTAAATTTCCGACCTACACTTTATCACTCACTTTTACTATCACTTCCAATTTCAAACATATTACATTGATAAGATGGACCATAACGCTGTCGCTATGATGCTGCATAGCTATAGAAATTCAACCTTTTGGTTGTGGGTACCTGATGCTGGCCACATCGTCCCTATTGGTTGGATGATCTAACATGCATAAGTGGGCATGAGGCCGGCAGTTGTTTGTGGGCACTGGTGAGCTTACAGTCTGGTACGCCCAGAGTTACATTAACACTATGAGACATGTTACAACACTCATTTGTTTCCTGCAATGGAAAGTACAACGTCTAGAAAGTATTTCATTCTCAAAAATTCGAAAACGAAATTTACTTTTCGTTCCGTTGGATTCCCACAAAATACTTAGCAAAATGACTGTGTGCTTATATGTGTGTGCGTGTTCGTGTATTAGTGAATAGTATAACTCAATAAAGTCGACTGATTAAGAAAATTGGTATTTTAGTTTTGTTGCTTCCATGGATGTATGTGACACCAGGATTTTCGATAAAATCCTCCCACTCTAAGCTGAACTTTATAAGGATTTTATCGAACATTTTCATTTGCTCAAAAATAACTCCCAATTATTTGCTTGTTCGTGGCAAGTGAAGGGAATATCTGAAATATTCTAGGTATAGACTTTCAAGTTCTCTTCATTCTGGATAACTTTTTATAATTCGTAAAATTCTATAGGGTCTTCTCGTCCCTCAATAATATTTAAGTATTTTTGCTTAAAATCTAAATTCAATTTCAGTTTATTGATTACAATTTATTTTCTTCTTATATTAAATACTTATTTTTAAATAAGGATGTACACAATATCTAACTCTCAGGCCGTAACTTATAAATGTCAAAGTATTACTGAAAAAAACAATTACATAGAATTCATAATAACACACAATTTATTATTTTTAAAGGTGGTAACCGTTTTTAAATATTTCTTTTTTGTTTAAATTAGATACTTATGATTTTCAAAAACAGAAAGGCTTGTTCCTTTTCTATATTTGGTGTGCTCTGGCGATACAAGGAGTAGAGAATCGAATAGACAGCACATTTTGTTCAGTTTTTAAAATATTTATGTATTGAGTTCTTCTATTTCTAAGGTAGCTATTAAGAAACATTCAATAAAACCATTTTTACAAATATTTATCTCTGTATACAAAAATGACGTTTTTATGAACAGTTTGTAAAACGCGAGTTGAGAAAGTAATTTGAGTGCATACATCAGACTTTTTTGTTTCATTTATATTCCGCCGTTATATCATCTAAGGTCACTTTTTTATTTTTTTATTTTACGTCCTCCAACGTTAAGTCATATCGGACGATAAATGAAATGGATGAACTGATGCTCAAATGATTCCGGGGTCCATTGAGCTTAGAGTTACCCAACATTCGTCTATCAAGATAAAGGAAACCCCCGTAAAAAGCCTTACCCAGGTAACTCACCCTAACCGAAATTCGAACTCGGGACCTGCAAGGTCGTATTGGAGGCTTCGCCTTTCAAACAATTGCTGATCGTTATTGAGGTTCACGCGTTTGCTATGCTGTCAATAACATGCGTTTACTTTATAGAGGGGCCACAAATCGGTGTATACATAGTTGATTTTACTATTGTAGCCTCCTTATCTTTTCCGAAATACTTTGGTGTAAACGTTATCAGCTGTTATGTTTATATACCGTCTGTTTTGTTCACTGAGATTCCAAAGGTGAAGCTTTATTCAATGTATCTTTAAACTTTTTTCTAATGGAATGCGTAGAGAAAGTCGTGTGAATGTGAAAATCAAGACATTTTTCTCAAATTAAGTATTATCAATACACTATAGCATAGATTATGTTTCTTCGAATATATTCACCATATACATTAAACCAATTTCACTAAGGGGATACAGCACCGAAAACTCCAAATCCAGCAATTTTCAACCAATCTTGCTGAAGTTTTTACCACTTAGTTCTGATGCATAGTGGACACAGAATTCAAAATTTGGGTTTTACATCTTCAATAGTTTCTGAGTAATTAATTTGTGAAATTCTAAATTTGGGCAAAATTCAAACCGCCCCACGTGATGAACATTTTCAAATTTTTTCTACTTCTAAACAGATTGAGATGCTTTTGGTTCCAGAGGGAAAAAAAAATAGGTATGAAGCAAACAAAAAAGCCAAAAATGATTAAACCTCTGACTTTTTATATCAATAACTTTAAAAATATAATGAATATTAAAAATCATATGATAGAAACCTTTCTTTGCTCTCTAAGAACATGTGTTGAAAATGTTAGAGGAACTGAATCAAAACTGCATCGAGTGGAACATTTTGAATGACAAAAATTGTTGAAAAAACTGTAACTGAGTAAAACAAATTTTAAAATCCATAACATTTTCGTTCCCAGCTACATGCCCTGAAGCAGACTAAAACCCTCCAGATAGGTAAGTTGGACCCTCCTACCTCTTCCTTCTCTCTTCTGCTGCAGTGTTCTTTAATTTCAGATTTCTTCTGAATGTTTTGGAGGTTACCTTCACAGAAATTGCTGAATGAAGTAAGCGTAATTGGTCCCTCCCTTGGCTAATTTTTAGAGATGCTGGTGAAATCTGACTGCAGCTTGAGTGAGGCCGAACAACCAAAATTGAATTCACTGATGGTTGATGTCACAGAAACCTGAAGTCTCTTCTTTGACACAAAAATTTCTTTTGGGCAATTATGCCATATCATGTTATTTAAACTTTCATTTGCATTTTGTGTCTTACCCAATGTACATCTCCTTAGGATTTCATCTGATGCCAGCCTTTGGTACACAGGCATTAAGTTTTCTTACCACATCAGGCCTCAAGTATGTTCTCATTGTAGTGTTGTTATGTCAATAACAACAGGTCAGTTGTTTCAAAGAATGTTTTACCTATAACCTATATAACCGTTATATACACGTTTTGATGTATAAAATACTTTTATAAATGTTAAATGGCAGACTAAAGCTCATCAGTTATGTATAAACAGTATGTAGTTTAACGAGAAACACAAGAATATCCCGACCGTTAGAAACTCACAAAAAAGCTAAATAATAAACATTACCATTTGTTTTCAATGTTTGCAGCCAGTGTTTTGTTTCCATGGTGCCACATATTGTAAGAAATAACCATCATACTAACACACAAAATTCAACCAGAAACTTTGTCCGCTAATTTCAAATGTATTAATTTAGTACATTCAATCGAACTCATATTACAGAATTCTGTGTATCCAAGGGTCGCATGCATGTGCGCACGGGCATTTAAATTGTCATGTGAAGGTATTTAAATGCTTGAAACTCATAAATTTAGTTGGATTATGATACTGTAAGTTTCATAGTATTTTATTAGCTTAAAAACAAAATATTATTTTTCCTTATATTTTTAGCCAATTTCAGTGCTGCATTCCCTTAAGTGTTTGTAGAAAACAGACCCAATATCGTTGTCAGAGATATTTCAAAGTTTTTGCAAGCATTGTATAATTCTTGATATAGGTTCCTTTGCTGTGGCACAATTCTGCGTTTTCTCTTGTCCACTCTTCTTTATCATGTTCACTTCATTGATATACATTATTCATGCCCCAGATTTTCTGCTATCTCAATTTCTTTGAAACTGTAAGGATAATATCCTGCGTAAGGATAACCAGTCCGGTCAAGGATTTATTCCGTCTCCAATTTATTATATTATTATATAGAAGTTTCTTTTCGACTCTCTTACTTAGCTGTAGTACATTAAATAACTATGCATTTTATACATAAAAATAACATATTTTCTGTTTGTATATTAACTTCTTTTATGTATATGCCACGATTCCCCAAACCATGGTTATCAAAACTTTTTTTATCCATCTCGTATTCACTACGATATTTGTGGTGAAATAATGTCTCCCTTGTATAGAGAACACTAGGAAAATAATCAACATTTAATAAAAAACAATTGTTTACCAGCCATGAATTCGTAATAAAGACAAACTGTACATTTAATATTTAATATCTGGAACAGTTAAATAAACACAAAGCGTATTTGAAACTGATTAGTGTCATATAAACATATTTACCTCATATTAACCCTATTTCTATCTGTATGAAATCTAAATTTTCTATTGTAAGCGTTCGTTTAACTGAAATTTCCCCGTTGCGTTCTTCAACTGTTTTAAAATAGTGTGACTTTGTGGGTTCGTAAAATTCAGAAATTCAAAATGCTTTTTATTTCCGTAGAAATAGAGTTCATACAACCCTTTCAGGCTCTAAAATGACGTAACATGCACCAGTACAGTCTCTCGTGGCTTCACCACACGTAAATAAACAAAAGAATTCACCTTCAAATCACTAGACGATTGTCAGTTTTTGATTCGACGCATTACAGTTCAAATGTACAATCACAATAAACAACTCACTAGCTCGCAACTGCAACTCCTGGCAGCTCCCTGCCGACAGACTCACGAGGCATGAGCGAGAACAAGTCGTCCGGGTGCTCCCGGGCGGTGGACAGGGCGCCACTATATCTATCCGCTGAGCGGATTTACCCGTGCGGTCTTACAGATTTTGTCTTTTCTCAAGCTTTGATGTCTTTGTAAGATGATGGACTTGATTCGACCTCTGCTAGTGCTCCTGGCGGCGGGATGAGCGTCCAGAAAGGAAGCCAGTGCCCGATGCCGCCTCGCCAGGAACGGCCTGCTCTTAGGGTCCGTCCAGTGTGGCGGGGCCAGGAGCGAAAGGTCGGTTGCTGGGGAAAATTTAGGTTCAAGTCGTGTTCTGGTCACACGACACGGACTCGACTGGCGGAGGTCAGCCGACAATTCAAATCCAGCCCCAGTATGGCCGGGACAGACGGAGTTTCGCAGTGAAGGGACGAAAGGTCGAACTCGCCACCCAAAGTGACCTTGGAGAGGCAATAGCTCTTTCTCCTTCTTGGTGCATGGTGGTCATATTGACCTAGTGTATTAATTGGTTGGGGTAAGGTGTGATTCTGGCATAAAATGTGCACGAACGTTCACGCACAACGTCCTCAACGTAAGGTATGCCAGAATGGGTGTGTAGGATTTGTGATGAAAACGTACGTTCGGTATCGTAGATCATCCTGAGTGCCCTGTTCTGCACGGCTTGCTGTCTGCGGATGGTGGTACGAGCCACAGAACCGCAGACCTCGCATCCATACAGGATCATTGGCG